>CM060931.1:396012922-396197922 GCA_030765085.1 Allium cepa | reverse complement strand
TACATGAGGAAGGTCAGTGGCTTCTATTGGGTTGATTTACCGAGGTGCCTGGCAGTGAAGTTGCCGGTTCGGCTTCTGAAAATTTCCTGTTTGGAGATGAAAGAGGGTATATTTGTCCTTTTAATAATCAATTATTTGGTGGGAGATTAAGAAAAAAAAGCTGGGTACGAATGTCGTTGTCTAACTGATTTTTCATTGTGAGCATTTTAATTATACAAAGTTCTTTCCCAAAACAAATGCTTCTTTCACAAAAAAAGTGTGAATAAAAAATTGTGAAAACATACTCTATTTCATATCTGGAAGCAAGCTTTGTATACTTGTCGGCATTGATTTTCGCTATCACTATGGATTCATTTAAGCCAGCAAGTTCCGGGGCAGCAGCATCTAACTGCAAAGTTATAGGTATAAAGAGATCGTTCTGAGAAAGAAATAAAACATGTAGAGAAAAGTATGACCATTTCCAATGAAATGGATGGATAATGAATGTATAGGATAGTATCCAACCATAAAATCATTGATTGTTGTTGCAAATTAGAATAGCGGTTCAAGCTAGAGAACATACAATGGCCATACTACTGTAATAGCTAAAATCTTACACGCCATTGGCCTACAATAATTTCAAGTGTATGCATGTACAGAGTTTTGGAGACGCATGAAGAAGTTTGTTAAGTGACATAGCATCTCTACAGTATATCTTAGAAAGACATGGATCACCTAGGTAAATACTGAATATTCTACATGGTAAAGGAGAATTGTGCAACTGCTTCATTTAGAATTGTACAAATGATTTTAGTAGGAAAGTTTTATGACCAGTTTTTAATTTTACTCTAGATAAGCTTTACCGGGAGAAAGAGATAAAAAAGCGTTTTTCTTTCTATAAAAGACTTCATTTCTGAGTTGTTTTGGTTGATCAATTATTTCACAGCCTGCACTGGACTTGGGATAGGGATGAGAAAATCAGAATAGATATAATGACCCGGAATTTTATAGTTTTGATGTGTAAATATTCAATTTAATTTAAATATTTAATTAATGATTTTTAATGTCAAATAACCCTCTTTTAAATAATAACTAATTTTTAAATGATAACTAATGATGGAAAAGTTGTTTTAAAATTTGGTTTACAGAAATAATTAGTTCAAAAGTAAATAGAAAATATGTCCGGAAAGCTTTTTCCAAAAATTCAATTTTTCACTATCGAAAAGTTGTTTAAAAGGTTGTAAAACATAGACCTGTCAATGGATAACCGAAAAATCTAAAATCCATCTGCATCCGTATCCGAAAAGCGGATAAATATCTGATATCTGAAAAAACAGATATGGATGCGGATACGAAAGAATCCGCATTCAAAAATTATCCATCCAGTTTTTTGTCAAGATCATAGTTAATATTTTGTGTATTAATACAATGATAAATATAAGTTTATTTTTTTAAAGTTAATGGTTTGTATTAGATGAATTTAATGCATATTAATTGTTTAAAACTGTTTAATATCATTATATTTGTTTATTTTTCACACTTTTATAATCAATGGGATTGAAAATTTATACTAAACTAAAATATTTTATTTATATTTCTCGATTTATTAATTGTTTGCAGATAGGATAATTATATAATATATGTCCATATCCGCGGATGCGGATGCGGATATTCAGTATTCGAAAATGATTTCGAATGCGAATGCGGATATGACACTATCCGTTTACGTAAGTATCCGAATACAAACCTAGTAAAACACCTTAATACACTTACACATATAAATAATGAGTACTTAATGTATGTTAAAAATGTAAATATGTGTGCTTAAAAAAAAGTGATGTGACCATTTTCACAAAAATAAAACAAAAACAAAATAAAGAAAAAGAGAAAAAGTTACCTTAACATAACATTTAAGTACAAGGAAGAGGTTTGCGTGATGGTTAAAGAGGGGGAGGGATGGCTAAGTTATGTAACAAGGCAAAATAAGGTGGTGATGATAATGTGACATGTAATGTGTGGAGGGTAATGGTATTTAAGGGCTAAAAGGTAATTTCACATGCTCCTTTTCCATAAAAACAAACTCATATTTTTCTCCTTCATTTTCAATTTTCCCTTTCCAAAAAATTTCCTCTTCTTCTTAAAAACTCCATTTTCTCTTTAATGGCTTCCATCCTCTTTTCAAAATCTACAAATCTTCTTTTTATTCATTTTAAACTACTTCCTTTTTACTCCTAAACTCCTCCCTTTCAAACAAGGCCACACTCACCCAAAACCACCTAGGCCGAGCCAAAGTCACCTTAGGTCGATCCCAAATCATCTAGGCCAAGCCCATTTGTTTCCATACTTGGCTAAAAATCGAGTTTTGCTTTGGAAAATTCAAGTTCTATGCCTTATTTCAAGTTTAAAAGAGATTTGCTCAAGTTTTTTGAGTATAAACTTTGTTTATGGGAAAAATTGCAGCTTTGCTTTATGTTTAGTATCTGCATGGGTAATTTCTTGGTTATCAACTAGTTGTATTGTTTAGATGTATGTGCTTGTACATGAACTTGCCTTAGACTTGATAAAAAGTCTTAAAGTGTTATAATTGTGCTAAAGTTTAGATCTTTACTTGTTTTTGTAGTTTGTGATATGATTATGTATGCTACAGACTTGAATATGTAGCGATATGCTAAGGAAGTTAACACCTTTACTTGGTTAAGCGACATGGAATCTTTGTGTAAAATTATGGTTATTAGTTTAAAATTTCAAAATTATTTTCAAGTTAAAAACTTTGTTTAGTTTTCCAAAATACTTTCTTTGTGTTTGCAAAAGTAAGTACGCTTTCCAAAGGGTAAGATTTCAAAAGTAAACCTAGAAAACAATTTTAAGCTATGATATCCAATGGATGCAGTTTCGGTGAAAGTTCATCTTTTTCCAAATTAGAGTTTTTACATTTAAGTATAGTTAGAAACGTTTTCTAAATTTAATAATAAGCATTCCGAAGTTAATTAAGTGTTTATTAAGTAATTTTCAATTAACTAAGCATTGGGTAATTAATAATTAATTAACCATTAAGTAAGATTTACTTATCATAATTAAGTCAAGATTGGTTATTAATTAATTATCTTACAAGGTAAGATTAATTTTACTTAATTATTAACTAAGTAAGACTAATTTTTTATTAATTACTGGTTAAGTATAAAATAAATTTTAGTTAAGTAAAGGATTAATTATTAATTAATTATTATTATTAAGTTAGTGTTTAATTATTGTTAATTATCATTTAATTAAGGGTTTTAATGAATAAACTATGTATTAAATAAGATTAATTATTTCTTAATTAGCAGTTAAGTTAAGATTTAATTATGATTAGGTTTAACTTGTATTAATTATTTTAAAGGAAGTTCAAATTCTTAATCACTTATTTTCCAAGAGGCGGTTTGTTTAAAGACAACTTTCTTTATAAAGAATAGTTTGGACACAAGAGATTCTATTGCTGGTATCATTAAGTGAGCAATTAGATGAATTAGTTATACAAACCAAATGACATCTTTTAGCAGAATAAAACACCATCTGCTATAATTAAACTTAATAGATTGTTTGGACTTCTATTTAGCATGATGAATTACCATCATGCTATTATGTTAATTTGACATGTATCTGCCAGTTAGTTTATTGACTTGTTATCTATCGATTGGTTGTATGGAATTTATTTACATTTCTGTTGTTTATGTAAATACCTGAATTGTGACTTGAATATCGTTATGAAAAATTAATAGCTTGTTTAAGTACTATTAAGATTGCTGAGCCTCTTTTCAAATTAAACAAGTATGGATTTGAAATCAATTTAAGTTTATAACAATTGTAAGTAAATTGTTAAAGTAATTAATAATGTTTAATTGTTAATTATAAAAAAAAGGTTTAAAGTTAATTTAAATTAATAATGGTTGAAGATAATTATTATTTAATTAAAAATGTTTTAAGATAATTATTACTTTAATTAATTATGTTTTGAAGTTAATTATATTTATTTTAATTAATAATTATTAAGCTAATTATCCTTTTAATCAATGATTTGTCTGAAGTTAATTAATCTTTTAAACTAATGATGTTTACAAGTTAATTTATTAAAAGAAAGGTATTTAAAAGCTGATTAATTATTTAATAATGATGTCTAAACTTAATTAATCATTGTGTTATTTGTATTCAAAGTTAATAAATTTATTTGGTAATGGAGTTTAAGTTAATTTAATCAACTTAAGAATATGCATTAAATAATAATACGTTTTATAAAATGGGTTTTATTTAGTAAAAAGAACCAAGTAAAATAGTTATATTTTGGAAAAGAGATCTTGGATTTTGAAAAGAAAGATTGAGTTTATAAAGCTTTGATTGGATTAATTATATTAATCAAGTTATGAATCAAATAAGTAGTCCTTCTTAACTTTGATGGTAGGGAAACATTTCTCTACTTAACACTGAAGGATTAGTTATATGGGATTCAAAATAAACTATATCTCCAAAGACATATGCTTTAATCTGTTTAAAATGAATTTGAAATGGAAGGTCTTTCCAAATGTTTTTGGAATATACTTAAACCGGTGAGATAAGTATATGAATATTTTGAAAAATTATTTAAGAGATTTAATTAATAAGAGATTAGTTGAGGCTTAGTGATTTCCATGAGAAATGAAATCTATGTTTGAGTGTTGTTTATTTGATAGTTAAATAACCGACTATCAAATCTTGGTCAGTTTTCAACTCTAAAAATATCTAGAGAAAACACGGAAATTATAGAGTACAGTTATCTTAGATGATACTACTGTACGTATAAACTCGTTGTATTCTTCTACGACAAGTGATAAGAAGATCCGTCCACTTAAACGGTTAGGGAGTGATCACCGCTCTTATCTTGTCTGTTTATTTCTAAAAGAACCGAAGTTGAGTTTACCGAAAATTATTGAATGTTGGTTTGAAGAGACCTGAATAAGATAAGTATGAATTATCCAAAAACCACTTCGATCCCGCTCAAGCGTTAGAATTGAAAACATCTTAAAGATGAGAGAATCAAGATTTGAAGCTTTTTGAAGTGCAAAGGTTACTTACTACTAATTCTGAGGGTGATTCCAAAATGTATGTAGTAGAAGTAGTGTCTTCGGTTTGTTCATATCTTGAACAACTTGTATGGACGAATGCTGGCACTGCATTGCGGCTTGGAGGGCAGTGTTAGCATTCCAAGTGGGATTGATATTAAAAAGGTAAACCATAGCATCAAACTTCATCAGCCGGAATGACTAAAATAGAGAATATGCAGGGTTAAGTGGGTCGCAGCCATTAGGATATGTCATCACCCTTCTAAATATATATTTATTTATGAAATTGGTTGTGCATGAGAACTCTCGGTAAAAGTTGCAAAGCAACAGGGGTAATGACATATTCGATACTATACAGGAAAGGTACAGCGGTTTTGTGTAGCAGTAGTGCAAGATGTTCTTGTTGACCTCGATACATTTTTCTAGAGGTGTACTGTGACAGACGGTACCACAGTAGCCCAGTCATTAATAAAATTCATTCTTCAATAATCGCCAAACGGATTTAATTGTGTCCAGCTATGCTAGAACTTGAGATGCAAAACATTACAATTATATTCATAATATATTTTAAACGCTAGACATTATTATAATATCACTGGATTTTCTATAGAAAGTGTTTTTGGTGTCGTAAATTAAAACTCATCCGTATTTATGTGCAGCGTGATCTTACAATATACTTTTGATTTTGAAGGGTTTTATAAGTTACAATAAAAATTTCTGTGATTTGAATTTCTCATGCTAGTTTAACCAGACTGATCCGAGCGTTGTTTTCTTGTAATGCTCGGATCAGACCGAACATGGTTTTCCAAATTTAGCTTTGAATTCTTCGGAGCTCAAAAGACGAGCTGGGTGTCCAAGACGTATCTTTCGTATATCCCTTTTTATTTTTCCTGCATTGTTTGTTATATTTTTCAGCATTTGTAAGGACATGCTATTATAACTGTCCAGACTGATTATAAGATAATCTGCTCTGATTGTATGTATAAAACTTTTTCTTATGTAAAGATCTTTTTATATTATAAATTATTCGCTGCATTGTGAGACTCGGTCTTTTTTCTCAACAATCTGTCTTTTGGGCACTTGGATGTTCGGCACGTGAATACCGTGGATGTATTAGTGTCGACGTCTAAGAATCGAAAAGGCATGTCGTTACAAAGTGGTATCAAAGCTTAGATTGAGCGAACAGCTAGAGTTTGGCGTGGTTGACTCATTTGTGACAGGGTAAATGAGACCCTAGAACGAGTTTGAGTGTAATATATATGTGTGTGTGTGCGCGTGTATTTGTTAGTGTTATAAAAGTTTTATATTGCGTTGACTTATCGGTTGAGTGGTTTATGAATTCCGATCAAGACGTGGAACGTCACGGTATCAATAGGGATTTCTAAATACTTAAACAGGAAAATCGACACAATATTGTTTTAAAGATGGGTCAATGAAATAATTTTACATAAAATTACATTTTACATATAAAGGGATAATTTTTCAAATTATAATTACAGAATTGCTTGTAGAAAATGTTGATATTTATTTATCATCATTTGTTTGCTTGCGTATCCTCAGTTAGCTAATGAGCATTTATTAGGTGATTTAATTTAAAATTTGATACGAACACCTTGTGAATTCACTTTCACAATTTCACTATAAGACGTCCATTAAATAATGTGAGTTTAACAAGTTTAAACTGTTAAGGAATTTCTATAATTAAGGAATTTATTGTGTAAAGTTGATTTTATATAAATTTAATTTAAAGGACGTGTCTTATAAAACAAAGAGGATTTTTGAGAATTTAAATCCCGGTGTTCGAAAATTTTCCATAATTTCAGAGAAGAATAATAATGGTATTACTTGAAATTTTTACAAGTATAAACCTTCCAAAAGAAGTATTTCAAGTTAACTAGTTCGAGCAACTTGAAAATAACTTAAAAATGAAAAGTAGACGTGTTCCGAAGATAAACACTTGTGTTAAGTATTACCCTTCTTGGTAAGGGAATGTATGATACTATTTGATAATACCCAGTTTTACAATAATATTTAGGAGTTACTCGGACTATATATATATGTATTCTATGGTTAAAATATATAGTATTATTTCAATAAGAATTTTGAAATAAAATCGAATGTTTAATTCTCAAGTTAAATTCTAAATAAAATATTTAATCAGATAGTGTTATTTTTATGAAATGTTTTCGTAAATAATCTTAATACAAAAGAATTGGCATTAGTGAGAACCAATAAAAAAATAATTGCGTAAGTTGTACGTAGACCATTTCTCGTTTTTCTATAGTTTCTGATCCAAGATTTGAGTACTGCGTTTGAAGTGTCTCACGCTGATTTGAATAAGAATTGATCACTCGATTCTTGACGACAAACACTTGGTGAGGGTTTTTAATATGGAATCAAAGTTTTCTATCATAGTATATAGCTATGTAAGAGAAGATTTCTAATCAAGGAGCCTGATCGGAGTACGCACTAGAGAATCAGATGAGCGATACTAATTCGCAAGTAGAGTTATGTATTCAAGTAGAGATCGAATCGGATTTAGCATATAAATGATATATGAACATCATGCGGACTTATGGATAATATCGGATATTAGATCTTGAATTTAGTTAGGGGAAAATAAATTCAAATAAAAGGGACTAAAAATGATAATTGTATATATTCTTAGGAGGTAGTGGGGTATCATACAAGGTTGTAAACATAAGTTGGGTTTGTAAAAATGTTTCCATAAATATTCATGGTAGTAAAATGGTTAAGTTCGATGTTAACTGGTTTCTTTCTTTCTTTGTTTAAAATGAAATTTCGAGGATAAAATTCTTTTAGGGGGAGAATGTAACGACCCAAAATTTTATCGCTTTGATGTATAAATATTTGATTCAATTTAAAAATTCAATTAATGATTTTTAATAATCAAACAACCCTTTAATTAATAACTAATAATGGAAAAGTTGTTTTAAAATTTGATTTACAGAAATAATTAGTTCAAAAGAAAATAGAAAATTTGGCCAAAAGGTTTTTAAAAAATTTAATTTTTCACCATCAAAAAGTTATTTAAAAGGTTGTAAAACATCTTAATACACTTAAACACACTTATATAAATAATCAGTACTTGATTAAGTATGTTAAAAATGTAAATATATGTGTACTTAAGAAAAGAAGTAATGTGACCATTTTCATAAAAATAAAAGTAAAACAAAATAAAGAAAAAGAGAAAAAATCACCTTAACATGACATTTGAGTACAAGGAAGGGGTTTGCATGATGGTTAAAGACGGAGAGGGGTGGCTAACGTATGGAACAAGGCAAAAGAAGGTGGTGATGATGATGTGGCATGTAATATGTGGATGGTATGGTATTGAGGGGCTAAAAGGTCACATGCTTTTTTTTCATAAAAAGAAACTCACGTTTTTCTCCTTCCTTTTCATTTTTCTCTTTTCAAAAATTTTCTTCTTCTTAAAAACTCCATATTCTCTTTAACGGCTTTCATCCTGTTTTCAAAATTTAAAAACCTTATTTTTACTCCTTTTTTATTTACAAAGACACTTAAAACTACTTTCTTTCTAAACTCCTCCTCCTTCTCAAACAAGGCTACACTCACCCAAAACCACCTAGGCCGAGCCCAAATCACCTAGGCCGAGCCCATTTGTCTCCATGCTTGGCTAAAAATCAAGTTTTGCTTGGAAAATCCAAGTTCTAAGCCTTATTTCAAGTTTAAAAGAGCTTTGCTCAAGTTTTTGTAAGTATAAACTTTGTTTATGGAAAAAATTGCATCTTTTCTTTTTGTTTAGTATTTGCATGGGTAATTTCTTGGTTTTTGGCTAGTTGTATAGTTTAGATGTGATTATATATGTGTGTACATGGATTTGCCTTAGACTTGATAAAAAGTCTAAAAGTGTTATGATTGTGCTAAAGTTTAGATCTTTACTTGTGTTTATGGTTTGTGCGATGATTATGTATGCTATCAACTTGAATATGTAGCGATATGCTAAAAAAGTTAGCACCTTTACGTGGTTAAGCGGCATAGAATCCTTGTGTAAAACTATGGTTATTAGTTTAAAACTTCAAAATCATTTTCAAGTTAAAAACTTTGTTTAATTTTACAAAATACTTGCTTTATGTTTGTATAAGCAGTAAGCTTTCCAAAGGGTAAGAATTCAAAAGTAAACCTAGAAAACAATTTTAAGCATTGGTATCCATAGCGATAGTCACTATGAATGCAGTTTCGGTAAAAGTTCAACTTCTTGCAAATTAGAGTTTTTACACTTAGTGTGGTTAGAAACGTTTTCTAAACATAATAATAAATATTCAGAAGTTAATTAAGTGTTTTTCAAGTAATTTTTAATTAACTAAGTATTGGGTAATTAATAATTAATTAAGCATTAAGTAAGATTTGTTTATCATAATTAAGTCAAGATTATTACTAATTAATTATCTTCCAATGTAAGATTAATTTTAATTAATTATTAATTTAGTAAGATTTTTTTTTAATTACTGGTTAAGTACAAAATAAATTTTAGTTAAGTAAAGGATTAATTATTATTAAATTAGTATTTAATTATTATTAAATTTCATTTAATTAAGGGTTTTAATTATGAATAAACTATGTATTAAATAAGATTGATTATTTCTTAATTAGTAATTAAGTTAGTTAAGATTTAATAAAGGGTTTAACTTGTATTAATGATTTTAAAGGAAGTTTAAATTCTTAATCACTTATTTCTCAAGAGGTTGTTTATTCAAAGACAATTTTCTTTATAAAGAATAATTTGGACACAAAAGATTCTATTGTCGGTACCATTAAGTGAACAAGTAGATGAATTGGTTATACAAACCAAATGACATCTTTAGCAGAATAAAACACAGTCTGCTATAATTAAACTTAATAAATGTTTGAATATCTATTTTGCATGATAAATCACCATCCTGATATAATGTTAACTTAAAGATGTATCTGCCAATTGGTTTATATTGACTTGTTACCTATCGATTGGCTGTATGAAATTTATTTACATATATGTTGTTTATGTAAATACCTGAATTGTGACTTGAATGTCGTTACGAAAAAAGTAGTAGCTTGTTTAAGTACTATTGAGATTGTTAAGCCTCTTTCCAAATTTGACGAGTATGGAATTGAAATCAATTTAAGTTTATAACAATTTTAAATAAATTATTGAAGTAATTAAAAATGTTTAATTGTTAATTTAAAAAAAAGGTTAAAGTTAATTTAAATTATAATGGTTGAAGATAATTATTATTTAATTAAACATTTAAAGATAATTATTATTTAATTAAAAACATTTAAAGATAATTATTATTTTAATTAATTATGTTCTGAAGTTAATTATATTTATTTTAATTAATAATGATTCAGCTAATTATCCTTTTAATCGATTTGTCTTAAGTTAATTAATCTTTTTACTAATGATGTGTACAAGTTAATTTATTTAAATAAAGGTATTTAAAGTTAAGTAATTATTTTATTGACAAGGTTTAGATTAATTAATAACTTTATTTTAAAGGCATTTAAAAGCTGATTAATTATTTACTAACGATGTTTAAACTTAATTAATCATTTTGTTATTTGTATTTAAAGTTAATAAATTTATTTGACAATGGAGTTTAAGTTAGAGGTGAAGCATTGGCGCAACGGTCAGGTCACCTCCATGGTGATCTGGAACTCCAGGTTCGAGTCTGGAACAGCCTCTTTGCAGTGCAAGAGAAATGTTGTGTATATTGTTGACCTTCTCAGAGCCCGTTATCGTGCGGAAACCTCGTGCACTGGGTTGCACTTTTTTATGGAGTTTACGTTAATTGACTTAAGAATATGCTTTAAATAATAATATTGTTTTATAAAAGAGGTTACTTATTAAAAAGAACCAAGTAAAAAAGGTATATTTTGAATGAAAAATCTTGGATTTTTAAAAGAAAGATTGGCTTTATAAAGCTTTGATTGGATCAGTTATATTAATCAAGTTATGAATCAAATAAATAAGTAGTCCTTCCTAATTTTGGTGGTAGGAAAACATTTTCCTACTTTAACACTGAAAGATTGGTTGTTTGGGATTCATAACAAACTGTGTTTCCAAAGATATATGTTTTGATCTGTTTAAAATGAATTTGAAATGGGAGATCTAAATGTTTTGAAAATATACTTATACCAGTAAATAAATATACGAATATTTTGAAAAATAATTTAAGAGATTTTATTAATAAGAGATTAATAAAATTAGGCTTAGTGGTTTCCATGGAAAATGAAATCTATGTTTGATTGTTGTTTGTTTAATAGTTAAATAACGGACTTTCAAATTTTGATCAGTTTTTAACTTTGAAAATATCTAAAGGAAATACGGGAATTATATAGTGCAGTTATCTTAGACGATACTGTTGTACGTATAAACTCGTTGTGTACTTTTTGGACAAGTGATAAGAATATCCGTCCACTTAAATAGTTAGGATATGATATTCGCTTTTATCTTGTTTGTATATTTTCGAAAGAACCGAAGTTGAGTTTTTTGAAAACTATCGAATGTTTGGTCGAAGAGACTGGGATCGGATAAATATAAATTATTTAAAAAACACTTCGATCAAACTTAAGTGTTTAAATTGGATGCATCTTGAAGATGAGAGGATCAAGATTTTAAGCTCTTTGAAGTGCAAGGATTGCTTGCTATTAATTCTGAGGGTGATTCCAAAATGGATATAGTAGAAGCAGTGCATTCGGTTTGTTTATATCCTGAACAACTTGTATGAACGAATACTGACATTGCGTTTCTGCCTAAAGAGCGGTGTTAGCATTCTATTTAGAAGGTAAATCGTAGCCTCAAGCCCCATCAAACGGGGATGACTAAAATAGGAGATATGCAACAGGGTTAAATAGGTCGCACCCATTAGGGTATGTCATTACCCTTCTAGATATATATATTTATTTATGAATTTGGTTGTGCATGAGAGCTCTCGGTAAAGGTTGCAAAGCAACCGAGGTGATGACATATTCGATACTATACAGGAAGGGGTAAACCGATTCTATGTAGCAGGAATGAAAGATGTTCTTGTTGACCTCGGTATATTTTTTTAGAGGTGTAATGTGACGGATGGTACCCCAGTAGCCTAATCATTGATGAACTCAATTCTCCAAAAAGGGCCGTATGGACGTAGTTGTGCCCAACTATTGTGGAACGTGAGATGCAAGCATTCCAGTTATATTCGTATTTTATTTCAAACCCTGGACATTATTATAATATCGCTGAATTTTCTATAGAAAATATTTTAAGTATCGTAAGATAAAAACATGTATGTGTTTATGTACGGCGTGGTCTTACGAGATACCTTTGATTTTGAAGGGTTTTATAAGTATAATAAAATTCCCTACGATTTGAGTTTCTCACGATGGTTTTTCCAAACTGATCAGGGCATTATTTTCTTATAATGCTCGGGACAGACCGAGCATGTTTTCCAGATTTAACTTTGGATGCTTTGGAGCTCAGAAGACAAGCTGAGTGCCCAAGACGTATCTCTCGTATATCCCTTTTTATTTCCCTTGCATTGTTTGTTGTATTTTTCAGCATTTGTAAGGACGGACTGTTACAATTGTATAGGCTGATTGTATGATAGTTTGCTCTGATTTTATGTATAAAAAAATTTCTTGTATAAAGATCTTTTTATATTATAAATTATTCGTTGCGTTGAGGGATTCTGTCTTCTTTCTTTTTTCTTTCCCTCAACAATCCATTATTCCCGATACACTTGGATGTTCAGCACGTGAATATCGTAGATGTATTAGTATTGACGTCTATGAATCAAAAGGACGGGTCGTTACAATAGAAATTCTTATAAGCATGATTTTAATTTCAAAAGTAACAAGCAAAGTAGTTCCTTTCTTATAACAGTGATATCATGATTAGGCATATATTATCAAGCAGCGTTTGCAGCAACTTTTACTCTAATGAGTATAGTTATCAAATAGAGCCTTGAGCTACCTCTTAATCTAAGTGATTCGATGACTAGATAATCCTATGGTGCACATCATTTCTCAAATTTGCATGTGCCATCAAAAATCACATCTTCTCTAAAACCATTTATACGGACTTGTGCAAAAAAGATCATAACAACTTACGATGATTTAGAAGACTTACTTTAGAAAATTCAAAATTAGATAGGCATACTTAGAAATATTAAGATTACGAGGGGTTAGTTAGTATACAAGACATAGGAAGAGGCCTATTGACAAAACATTCTTTTTCAAAGACTAGGAAAATAAGGAATTCATGGATGTCTCAAACATATAGGTCCGGACCAGATCATGGGCCCATGGGGCCCATGAGACCGGATATGATTGGCAACAGAATACTAAACACAAAATAAGGGTATAATTAAATTTGTATCGGTTGTTTTTTCCACATGGGGTTGGAGTTTAGACTAAAGAAATTCTTCTCTGTTCTGTGGCTGCCGCTCTGCATGAAATTACAACATGCACTTTCCTTCACTTCGGTCACTTATACATATATTAAATCAACTTTTGTTATATAGATGTTAACCGAATTACACAACTGGGGATCACAAATTCGAAAAAATGAGACCAACTTTCTTATCACCTATCTAAATTAAGATTGTGCTGGTTCATTGTTTAGAGCAAATTGAGTTTTAGGCTTCTCAAAATGTTGAAAATCGTTTGGTTTATATAATTCAAACCAAAGTTTGAGAACCCGGTTTTGGTCTCAGTTTCGGTCATTTGAAATTTCATTGGTTTCGTCAATTTCAGAAATTTCGAAAATTTCGATTTTTGTTTCGGTTTCAGTCCTGATATCGAAGTTCTATATTTTCAATGAGAAAGTAATAATATAGATCCAGAGCAAATATGCTTTTTGAATGTATTTGTTATATAATATGAAAAATCATATTAAATGCCTAAATTAAAATCTCGTTGCTTAATATAAAACATATGAAAGACCTAAACTAAAATCCTCTAATATAAATTACCCAGCCTATTATCACTGCCATATTCATTTGAACATATAAATTATATGCAGAACACAATTCCCTCGGTCCATTATCAATTGCTATATTCGTTTAAACATATAAACTAAAGCTCTAAAGTAAGTCTCAGCCCATTATCATTCAGCTCATGTTAACCCGACCCCAAATATTACATCGACTTATCATCTCAACCCTAAAAAACAAATCATGAGAGCGTGAAAAAAAATCGAAAGGAAGAAAACTTACCGATTTTTTGAAGATGCTCGAAGTCGAAGCCGAAATCAAGGTTGAAGTCGAGATTCTCGTTGTCCAAGTCGAACCGAAGAAGATGCACAGTGGTCAAAGTTGATTATGAGGTAAGTTGAATTTTCAATTATGTGCTTTATAAATGAAATTTTGATTCGATTTTTTTTGTCGGAGCCGTCGTTGCCTTTTTCACAATTAGGGCATAAATTATGAATTTTTGATTTTTTTTTTATCTATAAGTTACTGGACGGGATTTTGACTTAATCCCGTCTCCCCTTCGGTCGGAACCGAGTCGAGATGGCCGAAATCTCGTGGTTCTGCCTGGAACCTGATACCTTGATTCAAACACTCATTTCTCATAATGTATTTTACATACAAAACTCATAAATTAATCCATTGCCTTGATTCTTTTGAAGACCCAATTGAATAAGATGAAAAAAAACTTAGACTCTAATCCATTGATTGAAGCACAAGAAAATATCAACTCTACCGATTTCACCAAAGATGGTTGAATATGAAAATAAGTCATTGTCTCTCCACTTATGGAGAGAATTAATGATTATAATTTGATTTTATTTTCTTCTGTTTGAATGTTATCATCTATCATTTGAACCTATTATCTGTTTTGTCTGATATATGATTAGCATTTGGCATTCTTTTTCTTAAATTGAGATCTAGAGAAACAAGCTTTTGCTTGTACACTACAAAAAGTAGGCATTGTGTCGCCAACACACTCCATATAAATCACATAGATAATGTGCCAAGTGTGAACCAAACTTGGTGAAAGCCAGTTTCTACAACCAACTGCATTATGCATGAAAGATATCATTCCTCATATTTATGCTTTTACATAATGATAAGGTTGATTATTTGAGAAACAAAATTAAGTTTTATATTTTATTATCTTTATTGTTATCAATGCATCATAAATGGTGTATTAAAAGAGGCACGCCTCAAGACGAGAAGCGTAGACAATAGAACCTCAAAGCGCATAGTAAAAAACATTTTACCCAAAAAAGTATGCATACCTGTATGCGGCATACAAGGCACACGTTTTGTGCACCTCGCACGCCTCTTATAGGTGAGACGTGCATTTCTAGGGTACCAACTATACCCTAAATAAAATATACGGGTTCTCTTTGGAACACAAAATCACTTCAAACAAAAAACACATTGGTAACAAAGAGATGTACTTTTCCTTTCTTAATAAATTAAATCAATTGCAACTATAGATTCCAAAAAGGGAATGCTATCACATATTGATCCATTTCCAGAATCGAGATTGAATCTAGAAATAGATCCTTTCATGATGTCCATTCCATTCTGGAATCGATAGTCATAATTCTATAATCATATTCGATTATCGATTCTAGACCGGAATCAATATTCCCAATCGATTCTACAATCAATTTTATTTTAATTTAAAAAATGATTTAAGAGAAGAAACATAGGATATAGAATGAAAAATATAATTGCATACTGATTGATCGGATGATGATGCTCCGGCCTTAACTTGCCAAGTTAAAGAAAAAAATACATAGTTGCTAGTTATATGTTGTTCTCCTTAGAAAACATAAAAAAATACATCTTCAACAAAATATTGTATTACTAAATTAGCAACTGACCTTTGGTTTGTTGATTGATTTTTATTTTTTTATTCTATAGATAGTTGAATTGATAGTTTACGAGTAAGAAAGATACAATATAGAAGTGGTAATCCAAAATGCTTTCTTCGTGCATTTCGTGATCATAGATGCACCAGAGGAATAGCTTGATTTAGACAACATTTCATGTACATTCACTTTGGAATTAGTGCTTGTCCAAAAATTTAACGAACTACAAAGGATGAATGCATAGTGACAGCGGAAAATTAAGTGTGCTAAGCAATCAAAGATTGATATGTTCCGTAAGATTGCAAGAAACGAAATCAATTATCATACGTTAATTAAGAGTGGAAGCAGAGGCGTTGATGTTCCTAGGCCTAGAGGAGCAATTGAAAATTGGTCAATTTAGAGGCATTCTTAAGTGTGTGTCAAATATGCACCACACTGATGCAAAAAGAAGTTACGAGAAGAAGAAAGATGTATCTAATTGTGGTGGAAGAAATTGGATCCTATGATGTGTGAATGGTCAAATTAGAAACTCTAACTCTTCCCTCTGATCCAAATTAGCTTGAAGAAGAAGATCAATTGCTTAATGTTAACGTCACAAGAAATATGTCTACTTTAACATATAAGGATATTCTATATATTTGAGAGTCTATTCCTTCTCTTCCTCCTATCGTTGCATACAAAAGAAGACATCATAATGGTCATACAAGTATAATAAAAGATCAATATTGAATATATTGTCAAGTTAAAGTATGGAATTATACTTATATTATTATGTTTAAAACTTCATAACAGAATAAATCAAAAGAAAAGGATAGAATTGAGAATGATGATAGCGGTAATTATCATCTTTTTCCCAAACTACATACGCATGATCTTTTTCATGCTAGCGACAATGATAGCTTGACAATATGTCTAGGATAAGGAGAAAGATATCATTTGATCTTTTGCACTTTATATGGTTTTAACATTAAATGATTGTATTTTATTTGAATTAGTTCAAATACTTTATCTTTTTTATATAATGTTTGACATTTGGTGCTTTTCTATGTTTAATTTTCGTGTATGTTGTGCATTTATTTTTTACCAAAAAACTTACAACTCAACGTCTCGATGTTTACGCTTTTCTGACAAATACAAAAAGCCGCATGTATGTTTGTCTTTTAAAACATTGATTAAAATTACAAAATATGGAATTTACATATAAACATAGATGCTCAAACTTAAAATTTTTAGATAAATGAAGAAGGATTTACCTTATGCTAACCAGTATGTTAGGTACGTCTATTGGACGTGTACAAAAAAAACCTAACGAAAAATCGTTTTATTATGTAATAATGGTCAGTTGAGGTTGACTTAAATTATCAAGTTTGGAAAATGTAAAAGTAGAATTTAAAACTTTATGGCCATAATGCACTTAAGGCAATTGGCATAAGAAAAGAGGTAGAATAAAACTAAGATTTAAAAAATTGGTATTGAAGAAGAGACGGAACAATGTTTAAATGTGAAACTGCGAAAAGGTTGTTTACGGAAAGTGATGTCGTAATGAGAACGTGGTGAAGTGTGCAAAGGAAATGACCAAATTGATCCCAAGTAATGTGTGGAAAGCGAAGGGTATATTTGCAACTTCAAAAGCTTCAAATGAGGATATCCTCATTATATATAGATAAGAGAGAAATTGGATGGTTTTTTCCTTTTTATTTTGACAAAAAATATTGTGCACTGGTTAATTAATTAATTATCGATCCTGGAAAGGATGGACATTTGGCAGATTTTTTTTTCGATAAATAAAGCATGATGTTACATGTATAACTCTTATTTCTTTAAGTATTCTCACCTATATCATTAAATGGTCAATCTAAAAAATCAAGGTAGATAGGCTTGGCCAAAAACTCTATGAGGTAGCGAAGTTTATAAGCTACGGATCCCAATTATCTCGATAATTTCAGGAGGACCAAAATATTTCTTTAAAAGTTAATGATGTGTGTTTCCTAAAGTGTGTTGGTGGTATGGTTGTTGTCGTATGAACACCTAAGTGCATACTGCAAATTCAGTCTTTATGGTATTAATTTACATGATTTCTCATTCGAGTTTATGCCCATTGTAGATTTTCTTGTGAAGAAGCTTACCTCTATTGTCAAGCCATGTATCAAATTTATGAACATTTATATAACCACTAACGTAATCAGGAAAATTGGTGGTGGTCGTCCATAAACCACTTGAAATGGAGTCATACTGATTAACGAGTGTCGATAAGTATTATACCATCATTCGACCCAAATAAGCATTTGGTTCTATAAGAGGATGTCACCACCAAGGCTCATAAATATTTTCCTAAACATTGAATGACTATTTCGTTTTTTTCCATTGAATTCACGATGGTAGATACCACTCGTTTTTTATTCAGTTCCATGTAAGCAAAATAGCTCCTTTCAAAAATAACGATCACGAGAGAACAATAGAGCGGGGGAATCCATGCAATATAACATATATTGCAAAACGAGAAGCAAGTTGTACCATGGAAACAGACACAGCATAAAAACGGACATGTTTGGAGAGACATTCTACTATACCCAAATGGTTATTTTGCTCGATGATAGTGAAAGGTGTGATAAAATCCATATATACGTTACCCTAAATTCTTGTTGGGATAGGAAGAGGTTGAAGTAACACTTTGGATGATATATTTATAATGTCAAATTGAAATAAAAAAGAGCATTAATTCACAGACTCTTTAATAGACGTAGATAAATTAAGCCGATGAAAATTACTTGAGATTCTTACAGTGGTAGTTTTAATACCCAAATGTCCTCCCACTTTTGAGTCGTGAAATGCTCGAATAATTTATTGTTGTATATTCCCAGAATTGAATGCAAAATTCTACAAAACAACAATTCTTGTGAATGTGAGGTAGATGATTGCTAATAGTGGATACATCGAAGAAGAGCCATTGAGTCCGGATCAGCAAGAGTAAGTGTTGATTTTGTATAGTAAACTAAAGTTAAGGCAAGAAAAGGTATTAATTGACACAGTCGAGCTCCAACGGGATAAACGCCGACTATGGTATTCTTGGATCCATATTTTTAGCTGATATAGAAGTCGAACTAGAGGAGCTTTGTTAGTCATCGTGTTGCTCTGAAGTTTGGATCGTTTGAGATAGAAGATATCGAAGGCTTTAGTGGTTTGTAAATCGATAGCCAAGGAGATTATGGTGACAACACTTGATTACAAAACTGATTGCATACACCTAGCAGCTCTATCTTAATGCCCATTAAAGGAGAGAGGGAAGTTGCTTGCTATGGAATGCGACTATTTTGAGAAAGAATTGTGCCTATAGCTGAAATGGATGCATCTATGTGGATTATAAAAAGATTTGAAACTTTTGATACGTAAGCCCATTTCAAATGGTTGAAGCTTTTTCAGCAATTGGGCTCCACTTAAAAGCATTTTTTAACAAAACCACAAAGCTTAAAATTATAGTACGATTTTGATTAAATTTGAGGTAACACCCCGTTGGCCTAAAAATCTACGGAACTCTGTTATGTTGATGTAGGACTAATCGACCATATCTCAAATTTATGTAGGGCCCACTACAATCCTTTCCCTAAGATAATATGCCCCACATATTTAAGTTCACTAAGAGTAAAAGAGCACTTCAATTAAAAATTGATGATTGACAAGTATTTGTAAAGTGGTTTGTCCATGAGAAACGTAACTAATAAAGGGAAATAAACTAATATATCATAAATAATATAACAATTATCAAAAATGAGAGTGAACGATGTTATTCATGGTTGCTTAAAATGTAGAAACGGGAGTTTGTTAAACCAAACAACATCGCCAAAAATTCATAACTCCCTTCATGTGTTTTAAATGACGTCTTCGGTACATCTAGAGGGTGTGCACGAATTAGGAAATAGCCACTATGCAAATCTAACTCTATAATAAAGGTAGCACAATGTAATTCATCCAAGAGCTCATCGACTGTGGGCATCAGAAATTAGTCCTTTCTTGTGAATTTTTGATAGGTTGAGAGCTTTATAATTGAATAAAACTGCCATGATCCATCTTTTTTTAAACAAATAAGACCGGATAAGAAGATGAGCTAATAGAAGGTCATATAATCTTTGTTTGAAGCGTTTCATGGACTTGATTCTCAATTTCGTTCTTTTGGAAGTAAGGACATCAATACAATTTTACACTGATTAGGGATGAATTCGGTTGCAGATTTATGCATTGGTCTAGTTGGCAATGTGGAAGAAGTGTGGACGGTTTATGAAATATAGTAGGGATTTGGTTAAGGATGTGTTGGGTTTATAGTATAATTTTGTGACAGGCTTTGTAGAGTGGAAATTGGGCTAGTGGTGTCAGCATTGTGGTGAAATAAGCACGCAATTGCCATAGAGACGATTTAATTGGTGAAGATTATTTTTAGTTGGGCTTTCTGCACAAATCAAACCTGGTAAGGTGATATCTTGTTAATTACAAGTGAAGCCCATATTGACCTTTAATGGTCTATGGTGAAGGGGCCCGAATTTTCTCACCGTTGGGTACCGAATACCATAGCAATCCCCGTAACAAATGAAAGTCCATTAAGAATACATTGTCTTGTATCTGGATTGAAACATTCTGCACTACTTTCATACTTCGCAATTTTCTCCATTTCCAACCATAAGTACAAATCAATAAGATACATCCGGCTTCGACCGAAGCAAGCACGCAATTCTAGGGTTAAGATACCCATATCCATCGGTGCAAAGGGATGGTGGTCGACTAATGCTTATTGAAATTTGTTAACAATTAGTTACACTTAGATGTAGAAATTAGTTTCTCCAAGTTGAAGTGGACCAAAACTTATCTTCGATCAGCTATATTACACAAGGGGTTTAATTATTTGGCCATGCTATCCTTAGAAAAGTGGATGAGAAAGTTGATTATGCAAATTAAAATGATTTATTTGACCCTGAAACTATGAGATGAGCAATTGTTAAAGGAGTATTGTGATGTTATAAACGTTTTGAATCTCTAATTTCAAACAAGTCTTGGACTTACATCTCAATCCATATATTTGGTCGAGATCTTAAGATCTCCTTGAGATAAGTATCAAACAAGATAAAACGAAGCATAAGTGATATAAAAATATTATATATTATAATTACTATTATTACAAATTATCTCATCATTAGTCCAGAATATTGAATCAATGTTTTTATTCGAATATCTTCAGATTTAATACTGTTTGATTACATATTTATATATTTATAGCGATTCGTTTATGGTTTGGATATTGTCCATTGTACTTCTTTTATAGTAACTCTTTGAAGAAAATACTTTTATGATCTACATTTATTTGTGGAACTATTTTGGCGCACTCCTTTTGGGTATGACACTGATAACATACATTTAACTGAATCAAGAGGTTTGGCTTATGCAGTTGTTATGAACTTATATAAATATATCAAAATCAAGGGTCTAATTAAGATGTTCGGGCCTAAAATCAAAAAAAATAATATTAACACATCATTCTCTCTTTATTATTGCGGCTCCTGGAAGCAAATCCTTGACCAGTATATGCATGCAAAACGTATTGAGGTATGCATACATAGTATACTATCTTACAAACTCATTGCAAAGACATAGTATATCGTTATCATATCACCACACATCTACTCTGACCCTAAAATTAAACAGTCCAACGCACTAAGCAAAACATTTCTGCATAGATCTAAACAAAAAATTGGGAAACCCAAACCCAAAAACTACAATAGATTCACGTTTAGAACAGAAATTCACTAACCTCAGGGGACAGCTTTTTGCAGTGACCGCACCATGGCGCGTAGAAATCGACAAGAATGAAGTCGAAAGATGAGATCGCTGAATCGAAATTTTTATCATTCAGCTCTAATACTTTCCCGTCTAACGGGAATTCATGGGAAGAAGAAGATATTATCAAGGAAAAAAGTGCGAGTAGCAGTAGTAATGGCGGAAAGAGCTTACGAAACTTTGACATTTTAATTTTCTTTCGGGGACTTGTGACGTTTTGGCCATTTAGATGGTGGAAAAAGTCATTATGGAAATTGGTTTGGATTTGGGGCAACCAACCCATTTTTCATGCTTGGCTCAGCGTTACCCCAACTTATAAACCGACGTAAATTATCACTTGTCAATGGTTGTCCAAATTGCATATCATTACAAAGTATCTTTTTATAGAATGAAAATTGTATTTTATTCATAGCGATCATTTAGAAATTTGGATATTCAACCTCAAAATCTTTAAAAACTCGGTTTGAGGTGTTTTATTATTTGAATTAGTGGTCTTTGACTAATTATTAAACATATTATCCTGCTAATTCACTATATTAAAACATTTTAAAGAAGTCTGAATATGATTTTTTACTTCTGCTGTCATCCAACTGGACCACATCGATATGTTTAATTTTGTACCGGATCGATCATTCTCAACAAAGTTAACACATCTTACATTATAAGCTCCCAACATAAAATATAACTATATTGTAACCGTATAAGGTTTAGCCACGAAAGAACGTGATGTAGGAAACAACGCGATGTTTAAAATCTTGAATCTTCAGTGGATTACAAATTGCAGTATTACCATTCATAATAAAAAAATCTTCATCAATGAAAATATGGAGGTACTTATTAAACAAACAATTAAGATTAGATATTCGTTAATTAATGTACAATAACAACACACAAGCATTCAAAAGTTGAATGCCTTTGGAAAAAGGCCCAAAAGAGGATCAACACACTTCAAACCATAAGCTTGGACCTTGCTAAAACAAGTACTCAGAGCGTAACAATCCATTTCAATGTAGTAATAAAAATATAACTAAACAAACATATATTTCACAAAAACAAAATGAATAAACTATGCACCTCTTGGAAAAAGGAGAAGAACGCCATATGCGCACACTCTCACACATATGAAGGTATGCATGTATATATAATCTGTGTGCATGCCCGTGTGTGTCATCAGAAAGAGCATTGTTAGTAACAAGTGTGCTAGCTATAATGGTCTAATCAAATAATGTAAGGTATCAATCATCGGTGTCTTAAATTCTTGGATATGATGATACGAAACTAGTGTCATTGGCAAGCTAAAGAATATGTTATAAAAACATTCTATGTCATGAAAACAAATCCTATGATTTAGATAAGAAAATCGATGTGGATGTTGACTACCTAGTCTTGTGTACATGGTGTATGGTGAGCATGAAAGTTTTGTATAATGATTAGAAAATCCATGACGATAAGCATGAAAATTGTGTACATGGTACTAAGCGGAGGAGAATGACATTCAAGGCTTTAAGTCATATAAAAAATGTAAACATATGGTTTAGGTACGTAGAACCTCAAAGTATAACGGTCTTATGGATTTTCAAGTAACTGGTCTGCAACATGTACAATGGAAATACGATGTAACGACCCGCCTTTTATTCCATAGAAAGACGCATCATTAAGAAGAAAGAAAGGGATAGAAAAGAGAACAGATATGAAAGAAAGAAACAAACAACATCAGAATCTCACAGCGGAACGAATAAATTATATTATATCACATAAAACATTACATAGTATCATATACATCAGAGTTATACAGCTAATACAACACAAACTAGATAGTTATAAACACATGTCTAGTTATTACAATTCAAGTACATCAGAGAAAACAGATACAACTCAAACACAGCGGAACCACTATATATATCTACACGCTGAAGCCTCTTGCTCCATATCTCCTCTAGAACTCGGCAAAGGAATCCTGAAACACTTGACTACTCATACATAATATGAGTACCCAAGAGTTTAATAAAACAGAAAATAAACACTCGGGTCAAACATGGGTTTGGTGTGAGTAAACGGGTTTAACAGTTGCTTAACTTTGGAAAATCTTTTGAAAACTAAGGGTATCACGTAAGACTTCCCACACATAAACATGGGAAAAAAAATTATCTACGCTAACCAAAACATTTGATAGGAAATCCAGTGATATTATAATAGTGTCTAGGGTTTTCAAAATAAAATACAGAAATAGCTGGAATGCTTACATCTCACGTTCCAACACAGCTGGGCACAATTAAAACCGTACGGGCACTTATTGGATTTTGGATTCCATCAATGGCAGGGCTACCGGGGTACCGCCCGTCATAGTACGTGGCCTAGATCACCGTACCGAGGATCACTCCCAATCCCCTGCAACACAAAGCCGGAACCATCCCTTACTGGACAGTCCCGAACAAGACCACCCCGCAGATTGCCATCGCCAACTGCCACACAACCGAAATAAAAAGGGACCTCTAGACAGGGGTAAATCTCGTCCTACTTGGGCATGACCCACTTAGAATTGCTGCACCTCCCATGTTTTAGTCATTTCCCGGTTGATGAGGCTTGAGACTACGATTACCTTTATAGGACACATCAATCTTAGAATGCTCATCGTCCACCTGACGATATTCTGAAAGCATTCAATCCATACAAGTTCGTTCCGGATTCGAACGAAATTGAAGGCACTATCTCGCTATACTCGTTTTGGAGTCACCCTCAGAGTTAATGACAATAGCCCTTGCACTCTGAATCTTCATCTTCACTTGAGATTCACGACCTAACGTTTAATTTGGATCGATGTGGTTTTCGGAATTCCAAATTTGGAAACCCGATCCCGGTCTCATCGAAATCCAAACACCATCTTAATGTCCAAGTGATTTTAGTTTGAACAATTAATTCAATTCATCATTATCTATTTACACACAGATAGATAATCCACATATCACAATAGATAGTCACATTTCATCATAATCAGATAATTCGTATTATCGTCACAATAGATAATCATCACAACCAGATAGTCATCACAAACAGATAATCCATATTATCATACTTTAACTAAGCATCCATATCATATAGATATTACTCATCTCATTACTGAGATCACAACCATCCAATAGAATATCAATATCACCCATAAGCAAATGATTTATTAACCGCCATCTATAATTAATTTAAAATGAATTAAATTAATTACTTCTATCTTTAATTAATTTAAAATAAATTAAATTAATTACCACATCTACAAATCCTGCTTATATATCCATTAATTAATTAACCTAGTTAATTAATCATTCTCTAAGTATTCAACTTGATTAAACACCTTTGATAAATCATTCTAATTACAATAAGTAATTAGTCTTTAATTAATTTCACAAATTAATTAACCTTAATCATAAGTGATTAACATTTAATTACTTCATTTATTAATTAACTATAATTAATTACATTTACCCTTAATTATATTAATTAATCACTTAATTATTAATTATTCCTTAATTAAACAATTCTTAATTACATCATTAATTATATCAATTAATGATCTCTAATTTATATTTAAATTAATTACTTTATTTAAATTAATTACATTTTGTAATTAATCTAAAATTTAAATACAATTATTAATCACCATTGATTAATCTCAATTCAGTAATTAACTACCCTTAATTACTCATAACAAATTAATTGTTCCATAATTAATTATCTTCATTAATTAATCCCCTGATTAATTACAAAAGTAATCACCCAAATTACTTTATTAAAAATCATCTCTCACTAATTACATTCCAGTAATTATCATTTATTACTTCTCTAAGTAATAATGCCCCATTAATTACATTAAGTAATTACTCTTATTAAATCATCAAATGATTTACTTAAATTAATTAAACTAAATTAATTAACTTAAACAATCACATTATCATAATTAATTTCAATATGGAATTAATTCCTTAATTATTTTATCAAGTAATTATACTTAACAATTTACAATTGATTATCTTCAATTAATTAATCTAATTAATTATCAAAATTAATCACATTAATTAATTACCTAATAATCCTTAGATAATTATCATTATTAACTAACAACATTTTCTTTAATTACTTACTTAAGAAATTTATCTTAGATTAATTATCATTAATCATCTCCAATTATAAATTAATCTAAATCATTATTTAAATCAAATAAATAAGTAAATTCTTTATTATCTTAATTATTTCTAAAATAATTCATTTACTTTATTAATGACTTCATTAACATTCAGTATATTTAAAACAGTACATTTCTAAATTAAATTCAAATTCCATTTTAAAATTTAAGATTTAAAATGTTTAACTATTTAAACATTTATCCAAATTTAAATAAATTTATAAACCTTGAAATAAAAATAAAGAACATTCATTACTTATAAAAGATACTCATACAAGAAAATTTTAAAACTAAATTACTTAATTTTATTAAAAGAAAACAAGCTTTAAAAAAATTGATTATTTTAACTTTCAAATTAAAGTTAAACATACATCATAATTTTTATTCAAATACTAAAGAAAAGAATTTTATCAAGTTTAAATCTTATTTGAAAACAAATTCATTTTTAAAATCTACTTTAAAACATTTGAACATATTCATCATCTAAATTTACAAACTGTTTTAAATTCAAATCTGGATTCAAAGTAGACTTAAACCCATATTTTAGTCTTGATTTAAAACTTGATTTAAATCTTGCTTAAATTTAAAATTTTCATTTTAAAAACTTTGGATTCAAAAGTTCATTTGAATTCAAATTTAAACCTTGCATTTTAAAAACCCTGTTTTAAATATCCTGCTTTAAAATTTGAATTTCATTCAAATTTTTAAAAACAGAATTGCTGTCAGGTTTTACAACCTGGACCCAAACAATACCCGAGACCCCTTAGCAATTGCTTCAAGTTCACAACCCAATTGCTTCGAGTAAACAACTCATTCTACTCGAGTAAAACTCGAGTCACAATCCTACACCACCCAACAAGTTCATCAGAAACAAATATATGCATGGTGCATATGCACCGGCACTCAGGCCATCTCCAGCCACCATAACCCTCTTCTCCAAGTCGCCGACCATCTCCAAACTTGATCACGACCACCAGAGTTTCCACATCAGCTCGAAATCAAATTCGAGTAAATCAAGCAACCTGGAACATCACTGCATCCAAAATCCCAAACCTGTCAACAACTCGCAAACTCACATCCGACCACCTGATCACCTACAACTCCGGCCAACCCTTCATCTACGTCTCCTCTTCCAATCCCCAAAGTCTTGCAACACTCGGTGCATCATATAAATCAAGAAGCTGCAAAACTCAATCCACTAGCAAACTAAGGTAAGAAACCTGAAATAGCCAACCACGGTCGCCACCAACCTCTGACCATCCACCTGAAAATTTTCCCCCACTCACCTATCAGCACTCCACCTCTAGGAAAAACTACAACTTCCCAAAATCACTAGATCACCAGATAAACCCAAAAATCCTCATTCTGTTCAACCCAGACAAGCTCACTCAACAGTTAATTTAAAAATGTGATTTTTGTTTTAAAAATCATGATTTCATACATGCATTCAAGTTATAAACTTGATTTAATAATTTAGGAAGTTTGATATTCTTGCTTATTGAAAACAATAACTGTTATTATTGTTATAGAGACAACAGTTTTTTTTCAAATTTAACTTAATTATGATTTATAAACATATTTTCATACTAAGCAAACATCTTTTGCTTACATAACAAATCCTAACCGAAATCAATCAAGAGGTAATGTTTTTTTTTTCTATTTAAAATTTTAGTTTTAAAAACAGAAACAGGTAATCAGATACTTGTAAACACACACACACACACACATATATATATGTTTATATATATATATATATACACACAGAATATCTATCACAATAAAATCATACAAAGCAAACTTATTCTATTAATCCACATGCAACATATAAATTAAAGCTTTTTAAAATTGTGAAGTTATTTACCTTAAAAAAAATGAAGCACTGCAGTTTTATTCATAGCAGTTTGATTTTTTTAAATAACAGTTTGCATTTGAACTTGAGTTCTAGTACTTGCTTAGGCATTGATTTTAAAAGAAAGAGCTGTTTAAAAAAAAAAAAAAAAAAAGTTTACTCAGTTTATATAGAAGAAGCAGAGAATACTCAGATGCATTATCCTTTTCCTGAAACAGATTTGCATTTGCTTGCTGTTGAATCTGGGATTTACTTCCAATTTGATGGTTGACTTACTAGCTGATTTATTAGTTGATTCTGGTGTTTGTTTGCTGTTGTAGTTGATCTTAAAACTGCAGCTGACTCATTCTTGTTGCTAGAATTTGAATTGATCTTCAAATTGAAGTTGAAACTTGAAAAAAAAAGTTTCAGGTTTGCTTGAATTTGTTACCAGATTTGGATTTGCTGATTTTAAACAGAATTGGTTTTGCAGATTTTAGATAGATTTGTATTTGGGTTTGAATTTCTTTTCTAAAATTTGATTTCAGATTTTCATTTGAAGATAATGTTTTGAACAATAATGAATTGTTAAGTTTTCTTATCTATAATAATTATTTTCAAAAATAAATTAATGTTATAGAATGTTTTAGAATAATTGCCACTTGTTATCTAATGTTATAGAATGTTTTACAAGTGTCTCCCCTATGAGTTAAATGCTTAACACATGTTCATTGTAATATAAAAAGAAATTTCTTAATTTTATAAATGTTTGTAAATTCTTCTAAAACAATTTCTTACTTAATTTAACATGTTTTTAAATGTTTATTACATTTAGCCTTTAAATGATTACATATAAACTTTCTTTATAAAATTTCACATTTTAATGTTTATTTGATTATTTTAAAAATAATATTTTTAAAGCTAAAATTTCAAGAGAGAAAAAATTAAAAAGAAAAAGAATATTGAATTACATTTTAGTCCAAAGTTTCAAACTAAAATATTATACTCAAATGTAAATGAACTAAGTCTATTTCGAAAGAAAACAATTTTTAAAAGAAAACAAAATAAACTTTTATTATAACATACAATTTAAACTATTATATTTTTAAACAAAATAAGTATTTACTTATATTTCTTTTGAAAATATAAGATAGATTTTTAAACAAACTTTTGAAAAGTTTCTATACTAATTTAAATCAAATTAGCCAATTCATAATTTATTCACATACATATATATAAATTTGAAAATATTCTTATTAAATTTAAATTAAAATTAAAATCAAAACTCCTATTTACAATGTATACACATATATACATTATAAATAAAATATCCTTTAAATAAGCTTAGAAAGATAATTTTATCATTTAAATATTTTTAACTTTGAAAAGAATAAATTCCCAAATATAAAGTTATCATTATTATAAATTTTGAAAAGAATTATCATTTGTTAAACTAAATAACTATTAGCTTTCAAAAGATAATTTCTGTTTGTATTAGATTATTAAATCAATATTTCACATTTTAAAATAATTATTAATGGAAATTATTAAATAAATATTGCCCAAATTTTCCGGGACATCACATACGATGTACATAGGACCTCAAAACATGATGGTATCGTAGCATTTCAATACAATAACTTTTTCACATTAAGTACAAAAAAATGATATTCTGAGGTGAAGCTTACCACGTAGGCATCTGTCTAGTCTTGCCCAGACACTACAACAAAAGTTTGTTTTGACAGCATTTATTATCAGCGTTTAAACATTGAATGTTGTAGTAAAAGTTTTTGAGAGAGTTATTCGTGAGGATAAACGCTGAAAAAAGTATCGCTGTGTTTTTTTTGGTTTGCCGCCAACTCACGTGCTTACTTCCAAAGAAAATTCATTTTCCCTCGTCTCTTAATAATTCATTTCCCTCTCCATCGTTTTTCATTTTTCTACCAATCCATTTCGATTTCAATTCTCCTACCACCAGATTGCAGCATCCTTCATCTTCCGTGTCGATTTTGATTGAGCGTCTCTGTCGCCAGCTCTTCTATTAGCATCGATTTGGAATTGATTGCCCTAAACTTGGTGGAACTGGAAATACAAGGTGGATTCTTGTACTTTTAAGTAATTTTTGTTAAAGGTATGGCTATCACTGAAAATAAAGCCACGTTGAGAAAAATAATCTACTTTTGGATTAATGGCCCTGTACATATTTATTTTTTATTGCATATAAGGTGCAAAAATCTGCGTTTGAGCATAAGACCGTATATATCAAGTCATTTAAAAATTATATAATGGTGATTTTTAATTTTGGTGATATATGGTTGTTTTAAACCGTCGGAGAAGATGGAGCTTTGTAAGGAGATTGTTATGAATCAATTATATGTAGTAAAGGATTCAACAATGAAACGTGTTAATTGTGCAGTATGGAGAGTAGGCTGGTTTCTTCACTAGTGCATATTAGCGCAACCAATAATACATGTTTTTATGGAACTTAAAATAGACAGAATGATATTTCAATTGTCAAAAGGATTTACTCTAAATATGCGATAATTATTAACAACATTAATTTACCTTAAATTCCTCGAAACAAGCATCTTTTACTTCAATGGGGAGGGAGTAAAATTAGGCCAAAACTATGTGATACGAGACTTCAGATTTAAGCTAATAATGCGTGATATTGCGTTACTATCTGAGAAGTCAAACTTGTCAATGTATTAATTATGTAAATCATTGATAACAATAAAAATGTGTAGTATAGTATTAAAATGTTGTAAATTTACTTACCCATTACCACCTCTATGGTAAACACTAATCATAGCAGTGCTAGTCAACTAAGAAACCTGCGTAGATCCCTAAGTTGTATACTCCTCGGACTGATATCCTTAAGTGTGTTGTGTATTGGGCTGCATCGGTTGCGGAGGGATGGTCTGCACTATCAAATCCTACATCAGATTTTTATCTCTAATGTTATTACAAAAAAATCCCTATAGAAATAAATATATAATTCAGATTCTAAATTTTTTAAATTAGAAAGCGCAAATCAGCTTGAAGTTTTCGTATAACATCAAAAATATAGATTTAGAGTTGTTTATATACGGTCAAATCTCGACGGTCGGAAAAGCTAAAAAAGGGAGAAAAAGCAATCATTCTTTTTTCTCTTTAATTTCCAGTTTATAAATTCTTATTATATTCAGACTTTGTAGTTTAGAATATAATTATCATATTTTTAATTGTTGCATTTAAAATTTTCATTCAAACAATTCTCTAATTAAATATTGTATACCAAATGAAATCTGAGTATACAAATAAATTGTATTTTATTTCATTGATGTTTCATGTATATTAATATGAGCATCATACTCATTTTCTTCTTTTGGTGCAAATACAAACATTTTGAAATGCTTTTTTAGTACACACATAAGGCAGAAAGTTTGGAATCTGAACAGTGGGAAACTTTGCTTTTTTCCTTTAAAAAGCTGGTGAATGCTTTGTTTTTACAATTTATTTACTTTTTTAATGCTGTGTTAACAGGTATTTTTTGAAACGTGCATTCTTCATGTTTTAGTTCATATTCAACTGTATTATCCAAAGGATATTATTATACTCATGTGTGGTAGTATTTTACAACAAGTTACCCTTAATTTTAATTTTGAAGTACTTTATATCCTTTTTATTTTTATTTCTCTTTCTCCGTAATGTCCACTATATTTTTAATATCACTCCATCTTTTGAATACGCATGCTTTATGGTTTTGTTCTTTGTACACACATTCATAGTTCAACTTATTTCTCTCTGTGTCTCGTTCAAGTTGATCCTCTTGTTTAAAGTTATACAAAAAATATATAAAATCAATAGAACAATTTTGGCAGCTCTATACAAGTTTAAATATTTGCTTGTTTTATCTTCTTTTGTATGTAATACATATTTAAATATAAATTTAAGGTATAAATTGTTCTAAATTTAATACACATGCATATATCTATATAGTTTTATTTTATTTAAAAGAGGATGTGTGCCTTTTATTTGTTATGATCCCATCGATTGCCAACATCTTGGTGGTTAGCAATCTACTCTCCGAACTGCTAGTTCTGCGTCATTAACTATAGGTTGCATGTCTATCTTTTAGGCTTCATCATAAAATTGTAACAATAGAGGCGGCTTCGATTTTTTTATCTTTGGAGAACATTAAAAGTGAGGCCATTTATCAGCAACCAAATTTATTGTTAATGGCGCAAGCCAAGTATCAGGAGAGGGGTAATGCATAGACATTACTCCGGTGCTACAAAATAGCGCCGTTGTAATGGCAAATTTTTTGGAAACAGTTTGGCTTACAAAATTCCTTTTGGTTTGTGACCTAAATTCATGTGGATGTTTCCCAGTGTAGCTTTGCAATGTTTATACATAACAACTAAATGTCAGAAGGTAACGCGTTAACCAATACATTTTGAATCGTTGTATATGCATTTTAATTGTGTCCCTTAAAAGCCTCCAACTTTTAACAGTTTGTACTGTCTTAGATTATCCTTTGATATAACAATGTTAGCCTTAAAACTTATCTTGATTTTTATTAAATACTAATAATAAGACATTGTTACTTTATTCTGTTTGATTTTTATCAAATATCAGTAATAGGACATTGTTACATTATCCTGCTTGTTTTTATTATACATCGGCAATAGTTGTGTCCCTCAAAACACTCCTCCTACTAATAACAATTTTTACTATTTAATTGGATCATCTTTTGATACAGCAATATTCGCCGTAAACTTACCCATCTTGATTTCTATTAAATATCAAGAAAGGACAATGTAAGTCTGTAAAATGACATTCTGAAATTGTTACCTAGATTTCATTTTGGTGTTATGGGCTGGCAGCACATTGCATGTATCATGTAGGACTGTAAAAAAAGCGCACAAGTAAATGCATTCAGTGCATATGTATGGTTCTACTGAAGTTTGTAACTTGTTTGTGGACCACTTTTAGCTTGGTAGAAAAGTGTTAAATATATATTAGTAATTGCATTATCTACTAATTAAATTTTGGAAGGTGTCCCATAATATGGGATTTGATACTAAGCATGTGCTGTGTCGTGGGTCGTGATTATGGTTAGCCTTCTGTATTTACGCGTCATGTTCAAATTGGTCAGCATAGGATATCACCTTGTCTATTTCTCACAGTTTCTCTCGTGGGGTCGCTTGGAGTATGGCTGTGGTTGATGCGTTTAATTAAATGTGCGTATATGTTCTTATGCACATAGTCATCTATGTTACATAACTTTCAACATATGCATACATACTGCCATATAACTAGCTAAGTTCATGTAGCCTGGATTGTAATTGACTTTAACGTTTACATTCGGATCCCAGCTCAAAGCTGGATGAATATTTAATCATTACATGATTGAAATAGGGTTCTGTGGCGTGAACGTGTGAGTTCTGTGTTTATTTCAACTATAAGCATCTCATGTTCTTCTACATAAATCTGCTCCAGTTAGTGTCATGATCTTGAATCCATCAATGGCTGACATCCATCCACGTAACAAATTTCGCATGTGGGTGTTCATGTGATTTATCGCTTGTGGGATCGGCCATTGTATATGTTCCAGCTCACTTTTCCAATTTGTTGAAGACTTTTTCATAATAGAGAGCTAAGGCAGTTTTGAAGGAAGTATGTGGGATGTTGGTCAGTGGTAGAAATAAAGGTGATGGAGTATGAATATGACAGAGGTTATGAAGGAAGATTGTGGATGTTAAGATGGGTTGTAATGGTGCAGTTTTGAAGCACTACGGTGAATGTTGAAGTTTGTATGACTTAAGTGAAGAACTGATGGCAGGCAGTGTTTTGAGATATGGTTGAATGCACTGTCAGGGGTAATGGATAGTGATGTACAGTTTGTAAGTGAGAGTTAAAAGAGAAAGGTGGGCGACACTGGTGTGCAGCGAGTAAAGAAGATGAAAATTGGCGATTGCTCTTGCAACGAGTATTTATTAAAATAGTTGCTGGTGATGCTTCATTGGGTTTTTTCTAGCAATCTCTCCTTTGGATTACTGTGTCATGCCTCTGTTGGTTACTTGTATGTTTTATGTTTCTGGCTTCATGTTCCTATTGTCATGTCGCAGTGTTACACTTGTTTGTTGGTGATGTCTGCTTTGGAAATTTATGCATTTTTTACTAGATTTGGTATCGGTAATCTCTACTTGATCTAGGTGATGATTATGGTTTAATCTTTTGTTTTGCAAATTTTTTGTTGCTGCATTTGGTTATGGTCTTCCCTGGCCATCTTTGAAATTTGCATCTCTATGAAATATGTTCTGTTGCTTGTTGGCAATCTGGTTGTCTTCTGAATGCTAGCTTAGGCTATATTTTTTAGCTAGCTGTATTGGAAATTTGTAGTTGGTTTGGGTCAATTTTCATTGATAGTAGTGTCCTATCGTATCTAAGTTTGTTAGATACGTTTGTTTCTACGAGTTGCTTCCAGCATGGAGCTTATATGCGTTTTCTTTTGCAACCTGGTTTGTATGTTGCACCATACGTGGTGCTTGAGTAAGTTTAGTCATTCAGACAATCGACCTAACTCCTGTTTTTAATACGTATTTATTACTTTTGTTGTGATAAAAGTGGACGGTCCACAATAAAAAACGGCTGGCCTTGCCAAAATAAATCAATCGTTTTAGTTATGGTTGAAATTAGTTAATTAATTATTTTATTAATGACTTGTTTAAAGATATTTAATTACTTTAACGATGGTTTAAAGTTAATTAATTGTTCATTTATGATGTTTAAAGGTAATCAATTAATTTAATAAAGGAGATTTACAAATGATATTTTGTAAAGGGGATTTATAAAAACAATATTTTGTAAAAGAGTTTTATACATTGTTACTCGGTTGCTTGGCCCGGCTACGAGATGCTAATTATTGAGTTTCTTGGCTCCCATAATATCACTTGGCGAATAAAAGATGTTTACAGCTTTAAGTCGTTCAATATTTACGCTGTAAAATTTAAACTAAATGGGACGTAGAACTTAGGTATATATTACTGTCAGAAATAGAACATTTCATACAAAGTTGTATTCCAACTGACACCAAAAATCTTATAATTCATTATCCTAATCGCCTTAACAAAGCATTGTTTCAATTATACAACAAAAGTGAACTGGTTGGCACTGCTGTGTAATCTTACAATTTTTTGGGGTATTCCTGTTTAATTTGAATTTCTTTTAGTTGAGTTCCTTTCGAAATAAATAAATGAAAATAAATTAAAAAGGTTGTGGTCTCGTATTTGCTCAGTTACTTCTTTTTTCAGTTTTTGTTCTTTATTTTTGGTTACATAGTATCAAATAATTGCTACATTAGATTGCATCCTCGAATTTTGATTACTTTGCTTTACTTAAATTCGATCAAATAAACAAATTCTACACACTTTAGTACTCTGAGCTCTTGTGTTTATCCTTGCATCGTCGGTTGATTGTATTTATAAAAAATGTTAAAATGGTATATTTTACAACATATATTTGAAGCTCATGACGACTTGAAGAACCTAGGTTTCTGTCCTTTTTTTCATCTTCTTCTCCCCATTTTTTGATGTGTATATTAATGAAGTATTTCTTGATGTGTATATTATTTTCTATACGTCTCAAGAAGAAACTCATAATGAGTATTCACATTTAAACAAGCTAACTAAAAGGCCCAGAAACTCTTCTAGCATTCATTACTTGTTTAAATAGTCTAATTTCCAATTACTATTTTGAATTTTAGATACTTGATTGCTTCCATATTATATATGATGATGGAGAAAGACTGGTTGCGTCTACACAGGTAATCATATACAACTAAATTTACACATAACTTTAGACTTAACATGTTTTGAAAATGAAAGCTAACATTCTTGTTGCTTTCAATTTTAAACATAGAACCAGTAAAGAGTATGGAAAAGGAGCTCAAAATTTTGTACGTGTTGCGAAGAAAAAGTTAGGGGATGTAGAGAAAATTTTGTGTCCTTGTTTAGATTGTCGAAATCTTAGTCATCATTATGGTGAAACCGTCATTGAGAATTTAATTATAAAGGGAATGGATCCTAAGTACAAAGATGGTAGGTGGTATAATCATGGCGAGCAAGTAGATGTTGAAAATAATAATAAAAAGAGTGAGGCGTACGACTTACTCAAAGCAATTCACTATGAAGATGAAGACTACTTTAATCATAATTTTTTTGATGATGATAAAGATAAGGATGATGCACAGAGACGACACGATGGTTTACTTAAGAACTTGGAAGATGCAGAAACCCCATTATATCCTGGTTGCATAGATCATACAAAGTTATCTGCCATCACTATTTTGTATAACCTTAAATGCGAAACTGGATTATCCGATTCTGGTTTTGCTAAGCTTCTTAATGTGCAACAACTATTTTTACAATTTTTGTAAGGCAAACTGATTTTTGGTTATGAAAATATATTGGATGATTAATTTAAAAAAAACACTCCTGATAATTATGTACTAGATTCCCTTGACAATCAAGTGCACTGTACCAGTGCAAAGAATTAGTAACGTAATGAAATAAATAATTAGTTTAATTACAAGGACGATCACTAATTTGAACCAGAAATAACATTGACTAGGTCAAGTGATACAAGTCAAAAATGTTACGTCATGCAGCAATATATAGTCCATACTGCATGCTCTGACAAAGTCTTTTTTATTCGTACCTTAAAAGTTTTACCTAGAATATGCTCTTATAACTTGAAATTCATATGTTGATATGTTATACTTGCAGAAAATGGTTAGAAGTACGAAAAAGACAATGGATTAGAGGATTACGCGCAATCAAAAAAGACTCGAACAATCCACATATGCAGTCGATGGGTCTAATGCAATAGGAGAGCATATTGAGCCACCTTTGGAAAACAATGATGTTGGGAATGCAAACAACTCAATCGCAGACACTGCTATGCAAGTCGATGGAAATCCTGAAACAACAATGGAAATCGAGAGAACAATTGAAGACATTGATGCAAATCGGATTTCGAAAAAGAAGACTAGAGGCCCAACCAAAGTGAAAAGACTTCCTTCAGGTGTTGCAAGCCGAATCGAAGTCGAGTTTAACTCATCGGGTGAACCGATAGGAAAAGGGTCGGTGAAGCTATCTTCTTATCTGGGGCCACTTGTGCGCGAGGATGTTCCATTTACACTTGAGGACTGGAGGCAACTTGGTGAAGAATTGAAATCAGTTCTATGGAAATCCGTTCAGGTTTGCTTATCTTGCAATGTTCTTAGTTACTGTATACTGATTACTGCTATTAAATCTATTTATTTCTTTACTTTTTATACATCAGCAACCCAGTGACCATATGAAACAGTGGAATATTGACGATATGTCACTAACAGCGAATACATTCACAATACAGTGCATGTGTTTCTTACAACTGTATAAAGAAAAAAAGAGAACATTTTTCTAATAATCATGAAGAATATGATAACAAAAATAACTAAACTCAAACGGAATCAAACAAAAACAATGATCAAGATATAAGAAATCACAATGGAGACCGTCTGGGAAAAGCTACGAAGGCAAATCAAAACTATGTGAAATATTTTTCAGGACACTGAGTAATTATAATTTTTTTCTAAGGGTTATATGTTATTAGTTTGTTATGCTTTATGACTTCAGTGGTAATTCTTCGAATGGTAGTTTTTGAGGATTGATTTACCTTTTTATATGTCTGATGTGATTTGGTATAGCAAGTTGTTACTTTTTCCACAAGTTTTGTCCTGTCCTAATTACTAAAATTTTAGTGGTTGTAGCTGCTTATGTCTGACTGATAGTTTCTGCATACAACCACTGCTAAAGCTTTTAAAAGACTTGCACAATTATCCTTTTCAAACTCCTGTTAGTCCTTGAATGTTGGTAGAACAAGAAGGATTTTGCCCTTGTTTTCTTACACCACTTCATATTTATTTTAAAGTGTTTACTCTTGCAATATGTTTGTCCGCATTTGTCCCAGGGCTGTTACTAATTCAATTTTGAAATTATCCTTTTTCTAAAATGGTTAACCAGGTAGTTTACTGTAACTTTTACTAATCTTAAAATTTTGGCAACCTGGATGTACTTGTATGTTGTGGATTAGTTTACTTAGGTTTTGAAATGCAGTTGGTTTGTTATGTTCACCGTTTGTTCTTTAATTTTGATAACCCAGTTGTTAGCTAATACATCGGATGTCCCTATAATTTTCATTTTTACATGTGTGCACAATAATACATTATTTGTTGTTGGTTCATATACTATATGTCTTTTCACCCTGATACTTGGCCTAAACTTCCCTTTGTCGATATATTTATTTCAACTTACTGTAATATGTAGTACTTAACTTGTACGAAAGTTTGCCTGATTAGTGGTTGGGGTTTTGGACATTGCGGAAATTTAGCAGTTTCCATTGTCTGTCTTCTCGATGACTATGCGATCTTATTAATTTCTTTATTCAGTTTTTAAATAAAATTACTATATTTTGATATTTTTCTTTGTTACAGGCTAGATTTAAACTAGATGAAGAATGGCAAAAGGTTCCCATTCTTCGGCAAATGGGATGTATTTGGAGGTGTTCAAAAAGCAAACTAGTTGACAAGTTATTAAAGACAAAAAACACGGAGGAACGGCTTCGACTAAAACCAGATAATGTCAAAACTATGAAGGAATGGAAAAGGTTTGTTGAGTCCAAAACTAGTAATGAGTTTAAGGTAATTATATAGTAATTGTTTTAATCATTTCTATATATAAAATATAAGTGCACAAAGAATGCAAATTAACTAATAAATGTGATAAATCTTTATACATAGTTACGAAGCGAAAAATTCAAATCCATGAGGGGTAAACAAATGCCACATACTTGTAGTCGTCGAGGAATGGCACGATTAACTGAAGATATGGTGAGAAAAAATATTTGATTAATTTACTATGATTAGTTGTTTTATCTAATGTTATGTCATTTTTAATGCAGAAAGAGTAAAGTGTAAATCCTTCTTCCATTTCTAGAGTTGATGTTTGGGTTAAATCTCACACTCATAAGAATGGCGAACCCGTGAATGCACATGTTGCCGAAATTGTTGTAAGTGCTTTTGACCTTTTTTAAAGTAATTATTTTGAAAATAATATAAATTAGAACTCGTATTTAAAATATATTTTTTGTAGGAGAAAATAAAAAAGGTGGAAAATGAATCACAACCTAGCTTAACATGTAATTTCAAAGATGATGCTCTCTCACAAGTGTTGGGACAAGATAGACCGGGACGACTACGTGGAATGGGAAGAGGCATGACTGCGACCAAGGCGGTTCTCTCACAAATCAAAGATACTCAAGTAGCTCAATGTCAACATAGTGTCTCAGAACTAAAGCAAGTGGTTTACATGATAATGAAGCGTCTGGTACGACTTTTAATTTATATTTTAAATGTTTTTGGTGTTCAGAAATTTCGAGAATGATTTTCAATTTCATGGAGATAACCTAAATGACAAAACAAGATATCTATGTTTTGGCGTCCATTGTCCTTAAAAAAAGATTTCTCTATGCATGGTTACAAATCTGGCTACTTGGATGAACAAACAGCCAAAACATTTGCCATTGTAATTCAACTCTTATACAGAGCATTTACAATAGAACAGGGTGTTGGTGAGAGTGAGGTTTTTCTTTTTGTTTTGTTTTGTGTGTGTTTTGCATTTAAAAAAAACCATTTTGTTGTGTGATTTTTGTGCTCATTTTGTTGTGTTTTTGTTTTTCCGGTCTATATTTGTTTTGCATTTGCATTGCTATTTAACAAAAAAAACACATTACAATTCAAAACCCAAAAAAGGTCATTTCATTTTCATTGGTTTACATTTTTCTTCTTCCTCTCCTTTCAATTTTTTTACACTGTTTTTTTGTTTTACATTTCACTTTGTGTTACAAAACTACTCTCTACCTGTTACATTTACAAACCCCCTGCATACTCCACTGTCAAACTCTCCCATAACAACGCAGCACATTCTTCCCGACCACATCCACTTCTCTCTTCACTGATTCCACAATCTAACTGCTGTCAACATTCTCACCTTCAAATACATCCCCTGCCTTGTTAAACCCTGCCTTAAATTACATTCTGTGCACAACCATTTACATTCTACTGCTCTCGGCCTCAATTTGCTCACTGCCCAACAACAGTGTGCACCTCTCCTCTGTCCACATACCAACATCCTCTGCATCATTTAAACAACATCTCCACCAACAAAACTGTCAACTTCCTTTCCTATTGTAAGCTTATATTATTATTTTCAGTACCGAATAGCTAACTACATCAGTTGGTTGCAATAAAAAAATATATAAAAAATGTGAAGAACACTGCATCAGGCATACCAAAGCTGCGAAAGTATAGTTATAACTCACTGGATGTTCAGTATTTTTTTCTTTGTTCTTTCTGAAAAAATTTTATACTGTCAAAGATTAAAAGCTTTATTATAAGTTTCTGTGATTATTTTTCTGTGATTATTTCGACAATTTATTCTTTGGTTAAATGAACGTCTATTTATTTTTACCATTAATTTGCAATATTATTGATTTGGCAGGATAAAGGAAGTTGGGGAGAAGAGAACACATCCGTAGTGGTAAAAATCCAACGGTTGCAACATCATACATAATTTGATATCTAAATCAATAATCAATATAATATAGTTTTTGTTAATTGCAGAGTAAGTATTGTCAAACAGGTGATAATTGTAGTTTACTGCCTTGGCATGGAGATGATGACGAGGTTGTCGCCGAAGGAAAAATTGTGTCAAGCGATCCGAAAGACTGTGCAATGAAGTCCCTTTAGGTCCAAATGCCAAAAAAAAATTGATTGTCCATCCAAGAAAATTAGATGTTTTCTTATGGAGGCCTTCTCCTGGTTTGGTATATATAAGAGATGCCAAGGATGAGATAGTAGTATGGCCAGCTGATAAAGTTGTTATACACAAAAGTGAGGACTCCAGAAAACAAAACAAGGTAAGTTTAACACTAATTAGCATTTTTTTTAATATGTAGGGCCATCGTGGATAATAATCTCTATCCATAAATTTAGCATTTTATGGTAGTATGGTAGTATGGTTTAGCATTTTTTTTGTATATTTCTATTGCTACAACGCTTTAAAGATGTGTTACTGAAATTTGTGCAATGTTTTTGTATATTTCTATGTTCAACTTAAACAAATATATTTTTTAATAGAGTAAAACTAATAGCATGGAAACCAATTGCAAGCTGTATGATTGGGGTGGGAGCAAAGAACTGGTTGCTGAAGGACGAGTGTACTCGAGTGATCCAAATAAGATAATTAATGGTATTCCTCTTGGACCAGATGCCAAGATAGTTTGGGTGGACAATCCGAAAAAAGAAGATGCATTTTTGTGGAGGCCTATAGTTGGCATGACATGTATTGGAGAAGCTATTGGTAAGAAAATAGCATGGCCAGAATCAACAGTGGTTGTTGAAACGGTTAACGCTAGCACATGTCCTGCTCCTATGATCAATGCTCCAACATCTCTTACGGTAACATGTTCATATTGCTAATATTCCTCTCAAAGAATTGTTGATATCGTATTACCATTTTTTTTGTTATGTGATAGAGTGCAAATTTTTCTGCAAATACCAAATGCAAGTTGATTGATTTAGAGGGTACGGGAAAAATAGTAGCAGAAGGAACCGTGTCTTCAACAGATCCAAATGCTTTGGTACATTCTGTTCCACTGGGACCAAATGCGATAAGAGTTTGGGTGGATGTTGTAAAAGTCCCAAATGCACCTATATGGCGGCCTACATCCTTCATGGAATGCTTATTAGATGCTATTGGCTCGATTGTAGCATGGCCTGTTGTGAATGTTAGAATTGGCTCAACTTCCATGTAAGTTTCACATCTTGTTTATATGCAATAGACAAGATAAAAAACTACTATAGTTTCATTTGATTAAATATGCTAGTGTAAATGAGCATTGATTGGCTGTGAGCGGTTTTATTAAATCTCATAAATTCAAATCCATGTTAACTCTCCTGATTTTGGGAAAAAATGTCCATTGTTTTTTTTTGGGAGTGAAGTGAAGTTTTTATGTAGTTCTGGTATTTGTTTTGGAGTTGAATGGTTGTATAACAAAGGAGTGTTATAGGCAGTAGCAAGAGGAGGAGCTTGGCAAAGGAAGGTGAGGATGTGAAGTGATAATGAAGTGTTGAAGTTGGGGTATTTATTGTATTTGATGGAAGTGTGAACTGATTTCAGTTTTATATGACAGTGGTGTAGTTGTTTGGTGATGCAACAGTATGTAGGCTGGTGATGACTGTGTGCAGTTTTGATGTAGGGGAAGCTGTCGAAATGAGATGGTGTAACAGCAGTGAAGTACGTTGGTTATGATGTTTGGTGGAGGAGTTATGTGGGACAGTTTGATGGGGGAAGTTTGGAAATGGTGATAGTGAAGTTGAGGGAAGGCAAATGAAGTTTGCTAAAGGTTGATGTGTTGTATGCTGGTGGTAGGGGAAGTATGGTGTGGTCAGAGGGTATGCTTGGTTGCAGCAGAGGTGTTTTCTGAGATGGTGGTGGATGATTAGCACTGTTTAGGGTAATGCAGTGAAGTATTTGATGTGGGAGGAGGCGGGTGATTTAGCAACAGAGACTGTTGTGAGCAGTTGGAAGAGTTTGTAGTTTGTATGCACAGATGGTGTTGGAGAAGTGAAGTATAAGGCAGTATTGAGTAGCAATGTTTGGTGATGTGGAAGTAGAGTTGAAGTGGGGAACTGGTTGTAGGATGTGGTAATGTAGGCGATGAACAGGTTGTGGATGACAGAGGTATGTGGACTGTCAGGTGTGTATATGCCAGAGAAGTGATAGGCAACTAAATTGGTAGAAGTAGGGTACGGTGGTTTTGGTTGTGGAAAATGCAATATGGCGGCGACAGTGAGGTATAAAGTTGGTAGAACAGTGGAATGGCTTGGTTTCAGGTTTGTGTGGTTATGTTCAGGTTTTGAAACTGAGGTGGTGTAGGGAGTGTTGAATGAGTAAGGGGAGTTTGAATGGTGATTGCAAGGCAAAGGTGACTGCTGGTGTAGGTTATAAGTTATTGACTGCTGGTGTTTGATGATGTGGTGCATGCGATTGGTGATTGGAATTGTCACAATTTGGGTATTGGGTATTCAGGAGTGGTCGCGTAGTGATTTGGGAGATGGCGATGGTTTGATTCAGGTGTTGGGGGTATTCGATTTATGCAATGGGTATTCAAATGTAAATCCGTTTACAGGTTGTTTATGTTGGCTGCAGTTTGTTCTGGTGGTTGGTCAGAAGCTCGTGCATAGTCATGGTAGCAGATGTATGCAGTGGGTATTTGGTCAGTTTGATAAGGAGAATGGAGTTTGAATGATTGTGTGGTTGAGCCAATGTATGTAGCAGGTTTCAAAGGAAGGCAGTTGAGGTGATGCAGGCAGGTTGAGGCACTGCAGGTGATGAAGGTTTGATTGTAGAAGTGATCGACTTGCTTGGTTTTGATGTCTAAATTGTTTGTTGAATTTGTGTGAAGGGTAGCAGCACAGTTGCAGTTGTAATACAAACAGCACACTGGTTTAGACTTTGTGATACAAACAACAGTTCTTGATGTATGGATGTAGTGGTATTGGGTAATGGCCAGTGAACAGGGTGGTTTGGTCGGAGTTGATTGAAATTGTTTGTAGAAGTTGGAGCACTGGAACTGCTAATGCAATGGAAGGGTATTGCTGTGTAATTTGTCAGTGTGTAGATGTTTATCAGTGTGTATGTGGAAGTTTGTATGGGCTGGTGGTTAACGTATAGGGTGAATAGCAGGACGGTGACTGTTTTTGTGGTGAAAGGGTAGTGTATGTGGGTGATTGCAGATATGGATGTTAGAGTGTGGTCAGTGAGAATGGTTGTGGTTTTTGAATTATATGGCAAGATTGTGGAGTTGTAAACAGCAGTGATTGTGAAAGGGGATGAAGGTGAGTATGCAGTGGGGTAAAATGTAGAATAGTTGGTGGAAATGATGTTTGATAGCAGTCAGTTGGTTGTCAGGGGTGAAATGCGAAGGTGTTGGGGAGATATGGTTGTATGTGTTGATGGTAGGATGTTGATGATGTTGTGATGAATGCAGTAGTAGGGTAGGCTGTTGATATGTAAGGTAATTGGTTTGTTTGTGAAGTAGTGTAGTGCGGTACGTTGAAGAAATGGTGGGTAATGTGATGCATGATATGCTGATGAAGAGATGATTCGTAATGTGACAGTTTGAATGTGGCAGTAATGAAGGATGTGTTCAGAGAGGAGAAGTGGCAGAAGTGGGTGGTTTGGTCTGACCGGGTTTGAACAGGGGAGAAGCAGTGAAGATGAATGGTGGTGTAAATGTAATGACAATGCTTGGTGTCTGGTCGTGTAGTTGAGTGGATTTTGTTGCAGCTGTTATGGCCGTAGCAGAGTGTATTTAAATGGTGATGATGGAGGAATTTGCAATAGGGTGGTAGTGGGGGTAGTTGGGGATGGAATATGGTGCAGTTTGGTTTGATGTTCACTGGTGATGTGCACTGGTTTGTATTGATTATAGTGGTGGGTTGTTAAGCATTTACTCACTGATCACTTCAAATTTTTAGATCCATATAGTGATTTTTTGGCGCAGTAAAGCATTTTAGCATATGAAACTTCAAATTTTTAGATGGCGTTTACTCACTGATCATTTCAAATTTCTTCATTGCAGGTAATTGAAGATGGCGATGACACATTCTTCTTCCGTAGCAAGTAGCAAGCATATGAAACTTTTTAGATGCACGTTTTGTTGTTGGCATTTGGTGTGGACTTACTGTATTGATATTATACTTTTACTTAACGTATAACGTGTCTTTGTTTAACAGAATTTGTGGCAACTTGGTTTACTTTGTTATTTTTGTTTATGGATATTATTGAAACTTGGTTTATGGATGTCTTTTGTTTATTAATATTGTCTTAGCTAGTTTATGTAACCAATTAATAGTTATAAGAACCTGTTATATATACTAGTTGCTTGAATATGCTTAAAATGTAGTTTTGGAATATTCAAAAATAGAGTGGAATATTAAAGCTGTTATATAAATAGAAGACAACGTTTGATTAATGCTGTCAATGAAGAAACAACAGCGTTTAATTCGTGCTGTAATTATCTTGAAATTGCCAATAACAGCGTTTTTTACATGCTGTCGAAATAGTTGATGATTCAATAACAGCGTTTTTAACATGCTGTCGAAATTGTTGATGATTCAATAACAGCATTTAGAAAAAGCTGTTGTAAACAGTTAAAGTAGAATTTGAACATCTTCGACAACTAAATTATAAACGCTGTTGAAACATAATACAACACGTCTGAAAACGCTGTAAAAACATTATTGACAGCTCGTAATAAACGCTGTCACAGAGATGTTTCAACGGCGTTTATAGAAAAGCTGTTGTAAGTTATGTATATACGACAGCATGTCGTTATACAACGTTTGAAATAACGCTGTTGTATCATATTACATCGTTTATCAAACGCTGTTAAAAGCCTTTTGTGGTGTAGTGAGACATTAGACGAGGCTATCACCTCACTAACAATGCATGTGCATGTTGGTGTTTACAAGCTTATTAGTTTTGGAACTAGCCATAAGGCAACAAGTTAAATGGATGAATTTAATTTTTTTATACCATTTTGGATTTTGTTGCGCCTATGAAGTCTAAATTAATTTAGATCTAATTTAGATAAATTTTCAATAAAATCATTATTTTATTTAGTTGATTTATATAAATATTTTATTTATTTGTATAAATAAAGTATAATGTGTGTATATGTATCAAATATATATGTAGGTGTATGTGCAGCATATAATGTGTACATGATTTAAAATGTCTGTATCTAAGTATACTACAACTGACACATTAGCCTCTTCATATACGTATTCTGTTATCTATTATTTTACAATAATGTTCTAGTATAAAACATACCTATATATACACATATATGTATAAAAGTAACTATATATACATATATTTATATGTAAAATGATTATATACAAATTTAAATGTAAAACAATTTAATGAATTTTAAATCTTTAAATAAAATCAAATATGAAACTAGAACTAGTTTTAAAATATCCATCTAAAATTCAAAATCAAATTTAAATATCATACTTTTAGATTTAAAACTATACTTATATGTATATGCGAAAAAAATGTTTTTTTTAAATGCGCAGACAACATATATAAATATTATAAATCATATAAAATTCTAACTTATATGTAAATACAAATAATATTATGATTACCCGGCTTCTAACCTGGCTATATTGAACTGATTGCACAAGATAGATCAGACTGTTATCAAGTTCAGTGACCCCGGAGCAATGATTGTGGGACCCCAAAGTAAAGTATAGATGATTATATAAAGCCAGAATTGGATGGAATCGGTAGAGAACTAATGCAGGGTACTTGAAGTATGAAATAAGCTTTGTCAAAAGGAAGGGATTGGTGTGGTTTGACTATTTGGTATGGACCGACATACTCCAACTAACAAAGGAGTGATCGGCATGAGCTAATGATAAGGGGTCGACATGGTCAAATAAAAAAGGGCTCAGCATAATTGAGCGAACATGAGTCGACATAATTGAGTAAGTAAGGGAACGACATAGTTGGCTAGTATGGATCAGCATACTTTAATTAGTAAGGAAGGGGCCTGCATGGTTTATTGAATTGGGTTAGCATACTTCAATTCACGGAGCAGGACTTGGTATAGTGTACTGAGAAGGGTTCGGCATGTGTTTGCTAGGTGGATCAGCAGGCTCTATTGAAGAGGGATCAACATCCAATTGATTGCAAGTGCCTTCGTGCATTCAACAATCAATATATCAATATTTGTCGGTCCAAAGCATATGGACATTGGAGTACAAGGCATATGGCTCTAGGGAGCATACCCTAGGGATCACGCATCGAACAAACAAAGATAAAGGGATCGGTATACAACTTATAAAAGGGATTAGCATAAAACAATACATAAACAATCCTGAATCAAAGATCGTGCAATAACTTGAGCTCCTTTGCTCCAAATGGCACAAGATTTGAAGGGCTAGCATATTAAAACATGCAGAAGTCACTATAGGGATCGCTGACCAAAAATCAAATAATAAAGGGATCGGTACGAATCCCTCTTCGTAAGGATTTGGGCCTAGCGACCACTATGATGGGCGCATATGGATTAGAAGGTCCTATAGCCGAAGTTGTAGAGAAATTGGTGGTTGTCTTCACCTATAAATGCTGGCCTAAAGGGTCATTATGAGGATCTTTACGCTGCTGGTTACTTTAGTCTTCATTGCAATCAAGTTTTTTTCTATTCCTTGTTACTGTAATCAGATTATTAAGTGATCAATAAAGATAATATTCAAAGTGGACGTACGCATACAATGCCGAACCACTATTAATCTTTGTGTTTTTTATTATTGTTTTTTTATTTGCTGTTAGTTTATTATATTCCTCGGTTTTAATTTTACTTTCTTCACTTACTTCTCTACATAAATCTATTCTTGGGTGTTTGTGACCAATTTGATTGCAAACATTTTGGTGCTTTCACTGAGAAATTGATTCTCAGCTTGCTAAAATCACCTTTGTTGCTACTAGATTGAACAAATCCCCCGAATGGGATCCATAATTATCTTCATAAAGTTTCTTGTACTACTCAGATTTGTAGAAATCTAAATAAGGAACTTGATAATGGTAAGACATACTAGATCTACTTCTCAGAATGTTGATGGAAATAAAACTACTATCATCCAGCAGGAGACCCAAGCAATCAACCTACAAATTTGAATGTTGATCCGGTTGAAGTTCAGAGTCCTAATGATTCTATAACTAGAGCCGAATTTCAAAATTTAATGAGAGAGTTGATGGAAAGCCACCGACAACTAAATCAGCAAATTCAGACTAATATTAACCTGATGAACCAGATTACTCAGCAGTAGCATGGGAAGGCTAAGAGGGATCCCACTTCTTACTCAACATCGGAAAGTTCAAGCTCATCGGATGAATATCATAGGCATAGGTGTCGCAGGATTGAAGGAGATTGCGCAAAAACTTCAAAGTATCGCTTGGCAGACCATTAGGGTCTGCCACGGCCAATCGGTGACAATCCCTCCCTAGGGATCGGTAACGGTCCCTCCTCCAAAGGAGTGATTCCCCCTTACACTTAGGGAATCATGCTGGAACTATTCCTGGAGGCTTGGGTGGTGGAAGTTTGGTGAATATAATCTTCAAAAAGGCATACAATCAGATGAGAATGGAAGCCAATGATTTGAAACTGTCTAAAGCTAGTGTGCATGGTTTTAATGGCGTTGCGACCGAAGCCGTTGGTTATGTAGAATTACATATTGAGTTGGGAGAAGGTGAATGAAGGAGAGTGCGAACCTTTTCATTTATTATTTTGGATGTTGACACTTTGTACAATGTCTTTCTAGACCGACCGGCCTTGGTTGAATTCAGAGAAGCTCTTGCCATATGGTATTTGACTTTAAAGTTTCTGAAAGACGATGGTGTAGGAGCTGTTCATGGCGATCAGGCGACTGGATGCATCTGTTATGTAGCTGAGTTGAGGGAGGCTCAATGTAAAGAAAAAGGTAAGGGTGGGGACAAGACTGTCCGCATCCAAGCCATCGAAGATTGACAATCGACGCCTGAGCCTTGGCTCGGGGGCCACAATCGGTTCTATAGAGATATAAATCGGAGGGATGATGAAGAGGAGCCTAAAACCAAGGCTGCACCTGCTGAGCTGACAATTGATATTACGGTTAGCCACAACGATCCATCACGAGTCCTAAAGATTGGACCAAAATTTAGCCCTTCGATGATGTAGGAACTTGCCGGTTTTCTTCAAGCGAATCTGGATGTATTTGCTTGGACTCACTCTGACATGCATGGAATTTTTCCTACTATTACGAGTCATGCATTGAATATTGACCCGAGGTATGTCCCAGTGAAGCAGAAAAGACGCGGTATGGATCCGAAAGATCTATCGCTGTCAAAAAGGGTGTGGATAAACTAAAAGTCAACGGGTTTATCCGCGATGCCCTCTATCCCAAATGGGTATATAATCACGTACTTGTGAAGAAAGCAAATGGGAATTAGAGAACGTGCATAAATTACTCAGATTTGAACAAAGCATGTCTGAAAGACAGTTTCACCTTCCAATGATTGACCTGCTGGTTGATTCAACCGCAGGACATGAATTGCCATCTTTATGGATGCATACTTGGGATATAACCAAATCTCGATGCATATCCGCAATCAGGAGCACACCAGGATGATAGACTTACTGTTACGTAGTAATGTCGTTTAGATTAAAGAATGCCAAAGCAACCTATCAGCGCTTAGTTAACAGGATGTTTAAAGATTAGATTGGAAAAACAATGGAAGTGAATGTGGATGATATGCTCGTGAAGTGAATGTGGATGACTACGTTTAAAATATCTAAAAACATCTATTTTGATATAAGGGATGACCCATTTTAGTTTCGAAGGCAAAACGGGATTTTGGGCCAATAACGTTCAAGCATATCTGATCCGTTCTTTCTATTTTCAACCCTACCAATATGTATCCAGTTATAAACCATAGCAGCCTTTCTATTTCTCATTTCTGTATGTATAGAAATTTATGTTGCTCCTCTTTCTCATTGGTAGACAAACCCTAAATTTCCAATTGCAAATTTCAAAATCAAATTCAAATCAAAATTTCAAACTCCACAAAACTATATCGAATTATATATGGATTTGAAGCTCTCGACTAGCGCAAGTCAAATATATGATTCGTTTTTCAATCTAGGTTTCGGTGCGGATGAAAATTGTTGTTTTGTTTTCGACTGTTCATCGCTCGTCGATGAACCTCAACTGATTGTCAAATTGGAGGCATGGTTGTGTGGAGAGTCAAGTGGGGAAACCATCGGCCTGGGTTGCGTAGCGAGTTGATGGCCGGATCGACCAGAAAAATTCGTTTAGGTTTTGGCTAACTCTAAATTGGCTGTGGCGGCTGAAGCCTAGGTGGGGGTCGGACCTTGGCGGCAGGTAGAGGGGGCATCAGCGAGCTTGGTGGTAATGTCGGCGTGACGTATGGAGGTCGGAGGCGTGGGTTATCAATGGTCAAAGAAGGCTCATGGTTGGTCAAAGGTGTTCGATCGGGTTTGGAAACTGCTATAGTCGTGTGATGCAAGTGACAGTGACCTAGCCGAATCGGTGAATTTCTTTTGTTTCATTTATTATATTTTTTTGTCGAACATTTTAATTATCACAACTTTTACATACAAGGTCCAATTCACGCACGGTTTCTTGTGCTAGGATCGTATCAAAATTATGGACATTTTGACGCTTGTTTGGATGAATTCGGAAATTGTTTGAATTTTGGGTTTAAATTGGATTTAAATTCAATTTAAATTCAAAAGGTGAGTGTTTTAACTCACTCACAACTTCTAAAATTTCTTATGTTTGTTAAATTGACTTATGATGTGATTAGAAATTTATTTATGACTATTTGGAATAGTTTGAATCATCATATCAGTTTATTTGAATTTATTTGGATAAAATAATTATTTAATTCATTATTGAATATAAACTGCCAGTAAATACCTGTTATTTATTACCTATTCTATATTGATGTTATTGATTGAATTGGATGATGATTATGATAATTGTTTGATGATTGATATTGGATGAATGGATGTTGTATTTTATATTGTTATAAATTACAAGTCACTATGGATTTTTATTTCATTGGGATTGTAGTTTGAAATAATATATAACCGTATTTATATTTTAGATTACGGATTGAAATGATAAATATCCGTACCAACTGACCATAGAATAGAAAATTATATACAAACACCGTGGTCTATATATAAAAATATTTTGAAATGATTTCTATGGTTTTGTAAAGAAATATATGGTTTTAGATAAATATTGATTTTAAATATCATATAAATGTTATTTTATCCTTGATTTTAAGCTATGTATAATTTGTTTTAAGATAGAATAAGCTTAATAATAAGTTTGATTTTTATTGAAGATAATATGGTTAAGTATTTAAATTCTATTTTTATATAGAGTTTATGATGACTTAAATAAATTAAGGTTGGAAGATAAATTTGAGATTTATTTGAAATTGAATTTATTTAAGAATTAAACTCAAATAAGCTTGATGTGAAATTTATTAAATTTGAAATTTTAGAAGGTATGAATTTTTAACTCTTGATGTTGGATTAAGGTGAATTAAATGAATATTTCAAGTATAAATAAATTGAAGGAAATATTTAGTTATTTGTAATTTGAGTTTTGTTTAAATGATAATGGATTTATATGTAATATATTTCAAAAATAAATAATAAAAAATTGAATTGTTGAATCGGAATTACCAAAGGTAGTTTTGGAATTGTTGAATACTTAAAGTTTGAAATATATTAAGCTTGAAATGGTTTATTCTATGGATCAAATCTGTTTTGAAATCGATAAAATTTGGAATAGTTTATTTGAAAACTGAATCGTATTGAAATTTATGATTTCGGATTTGGTTAAAATTAAAATTTAGAAATTCGAGTTGTTTTGGAATTGATTTGTGAAATTGAAGAAGCTAGTTTATTATATAAAGTATTTTAATATTTAAACCATCTAAGTGGTGGAAGTTATGTTTCAAAGCTATTAGTTCAAAGTATTATGATTTGAAAGTGTTATATTTCAAGTGTTTTGATTTCGAAGTGTTATAACGTTGAAAGTGCTATGATTTTTGGAAAGGATATATTTGAAATAAAAATTATATTATATTGATCTGGGTTTTATTTAAAATGATATCATATGGGTTTGGTTTTGAAATAGCAATGATATCGTATTTATATGGTTTTGAAATGAATATTATATTTTGGTTTTGAAGTATAAATTATTTTTAAATGACCGCGGTGTTATAATAACGTTTGGTTGTTAAGGAGACATGGATCAGAAGTTGCCATACTCTCTTCTAACTCCGAAAACCACTTTAACAACCGTGTACGCGGTGGTGATTCTAGAATGAAGTAGGATGGTGGCGGCGTTCCTTTGAGGTATATACGTGGACCCGACTGCCGGGAGTTGGCATAAGGTGGCTAAAACATGAGCGATTCTGGGCCAGTGAGGTAACTCCTCTTATCAGACACACTCCTTCGATATCATTCTATCACTTTGTGATTGATTGGTGCCCTTTGATTTTTTTTGAGGGTGCGACTCGAAGTGGGCGGTAGCTGCGCGCTACGTGTCACCACCAGTCCGGATAGTAATTGGTATATCTACCCTGGCATTGCCTACTTGTGCCGTGCTACCTACCCTAGCGTGCCTTGTATGAGTTTGGTTTTCTCCCGTAGTCCATGGAGTATCCTCTGGTGGCTTCCCGATCAGGAGGGACCGTGATACTGGATGGACTATTGGGACTATTACGTGTTAAGGTGGAAAATGTAAAGCCTTAAGGCTATTTAAAAGTAAGTTTATTTTACTATAGACATTATTATTATAGTGTATGTTACTACATAGTAAATAGTTTAACGGATCCTTAGGAGGTGTGAATCCCAAGCATCTCTTATGTTACCGCACTCACGTTAGACACTGGATAAGAGATGTCAAATCCCGTAAACATCTCCGATGCCGTTCCACTCATATTTATTTCTATTGATTTGACTCACATAAGATCTTTTAATTCTGACTCGAATGTTTGGCTTTTCAATTCGCTCGGGTCGGTTTGAGCATTTCAGGGTTTGATGACCTTATTTCTGGAGGACGAAGACGAAGATTGTATTATTACTGTTATTTACCATATCATTCTACTACATTCATATTATTCCGCTGCATTGTTATTTATTATTCTCTGGCATGTGTAACTCCGATCCATGTTGTATAAGTAAAACCAAATGTTTTGTAAAATAGCTTCATGAACTGTTTATTTGATTATTATATTTTTGTCGTTCCACTGCAAGATTCTGTTTTGTTTCTTTTTCTTTCTCTGCTTTTTCTTATTTACCCAATAACAATCCGCCCTTCTGTATGGTTTGAGTCTGACGTGTGTGGTTTATCGTCGATTTAAAGCGTACAAAAAGTTCCACTACATTTATGGGATCTGACTCCTTATTAATAGGGTAGTAATACCCTGTGATGAGTCCCTGAGATATATATGAGAGAGCGTATTTGTTAGTGTTATAAAAGGGTTTTGGTATTGTGTTAATTTGTTCCGTTTTGTATTTATAAATTCTGGTTGGTGCATAGGACGCTATGATATCAATAGGGATTTCTAAACACTTAATAGGACAGACCGACACAATATTTGTTTTGAATATAGGTGAATGAAATAATTTTTTCTATTATATTTTCTATATATAAAATAAAATTTTATAAAGTTATATTTGGTTGTAATATATTGGTGGTTAGGTAGTGAAATTTATAAATATTGATTGGAAACAAAATTTGAAGAAAAGAAAATAAAGTAAAATTGGAAATTTTAGAACTTAAGTTCCGGGGTTTTGAAACTTTCTTTCGAATAATTTTGGGATAGAATAATAATATTATTAGAAGTATTTTCCGATATAAATATTTCAGCATAATTTGAAAGAATTGGTTTAAAGAAACTTTGAAAAGAAATAAGTTCTGTACTTCCCTCTCCAACGCTGGGAAATAAGTTCGGTGATGAGTGCACGCATCATCGACATTCATTTTCGAGTTTCAAAGTGGGAAGGCCACTGTAGTAGTTTTACTGCAGATTTGTTTTGATAAACAAATATAAATTTTGAATTGTTTTAAATATAATTGGATATATACATTGTAAGTATATACGTTTGTCTATTATTTTAAAATGATTTGAAATTTAACCTAGTATTTAGTTCTTAAGTCACTGTTAATTAATAGTTTCAATTATTGTAGTGAAATGGAATGTAACTGATTAATAATTGGAGCCTCTAATTAAAATAAGAGATTAAATGCTAGGTTATAAATGAAATTACAAGAAAGTTGAAATTGGTAACCTATAAAACAAAAGAAATGATTATTGAACATTAGATTAATTAAAAGAAATAAGATAAACTTGTGAAGTTTGTGTAACAGCCCGCAAATCCGTACCCCTTGAGTCAACACTATTCTACAACAATCAACTCAAGTTGCACAGAAATACGAACCATTTGGGTTTAAGAAGAAGAGGCAGAAGAAGAGAAAACAAAATCAACATCAGAATCTAACCATCGCAGCGGAATAAAATATAATAGATAGTAAATAATCTTTACTCAAAATCAAATCTATCTGTTTACATATATTACATCATCAGAGTACATCAATCACAGCTCACAACAATAGCATACAATGGATACACAACAACTCAAACAGCGGAATATATATATATATATATATATATATATACACACACACACAAGTACGAGAGTACGTATCGACATCCAGCTCGTCTCCTGAGCTCCATAGCATCAAATCCTGTATCCTATAATACTCGGTCTGACCCGAGCATTACAGTTAAATAACACCCGAGTCAGTTTGGATTACCAGCGTGAGAAAATCACACCCAATTGATTATTAAAGTTTCAAAAATCCTTTGAAAACAAAAGCATCTCGTAAGACCACGCCACAAATAAACATGTCGGGTTTTTACCTTACGATAGCTAAAACAATTTTTATAGAAATCCTCTGATATTATAATAGCGTCTATAGAAAGTAAATAGAATCTAGCTGAAATGCTTGCATCTCACGTTTCAGCAATAGTTGGGCACAATCAAAACCGTACGGGCGCGTAGGGAAAATGGATTCCAACTAATGGCTAGGCACTGGGGTACCACCTGTCACAGTACCTGGTCTGGATCAGCGTACCGAGGAGCCACCCTAACTCCCCTGCAACACAAGACCGGAACCATCCCTTACTGGACAGTCCCGAGCAAGATCACCCCGCGGTTGGGATCAGCAACCGCCCAATAAGCCGAAATAAAGGGACATCTAGACAGGGATGACCTCACCCTCCAGTGGGGGCTACCCACGAAGCCTTGCTGCATATCCCCTGATTTTTAGCCATTCCCATTTGATGAGGCTTGAGGCTAAGCGTTACGTTTTTTTTAGAATATATTCCTTAGAATGCCCATCGTCCACCTGACGATGTTTCGCAAGCATTCATCCATACAAGTCCGTCCCGGGTTCGAACGGAACCGAAGGCACTATTCCTACTACATCCATTTTGGAAATCCTCAGGATTAGTAGCGACTAGCCCTTGCACTTCACTGCTCCATCTTCGAATCCAAAATCGTTTTCACGAAACGTACAAACCGGATCGAAGTGGTTTTCGAGAAATAAACCTCGATCCCGGTCTCTTCGAAACGATCAACGTATTTGTCCAATATTGATAGTCGGTTATTTAACTATCAATTAATATTCACAATCAACCATCAACAAATAAATAATTTTCCCGAATTATTTATTTCCCTCAAAAATATCTTCACAAGATATACTTCCACTTTTCAAACCCTTTTGAAAACAGTTTTAAAACTATCTTCCTTTCTCAGAATCAGTTTCCCAAATAGTTTCTATTTCCACTGAAATCGCCAAGCACAAAACTTAAGATTTTTAAAATAATTAAAAAAAACACTTTACTTTGAAATATATTTTAAAACATTCATTTTAAAAACTACTTCAATAATTTACTAAAATACATACTATATGTTTATTGAAAGTAATGTTACTTTATAAAATATAAAACTAGGTTTTCACTTTTTAAAACAAATTACTAAGTCACCTTTTAAATAATTATTACGATAATAGATTTGCAAAATATTTACTTTAGAATTTAAATACTTAAAATAATAAATTTTCTAAAACATACTTCGTAAAACAACATAAAGCTTTTAACTTATATAAAAAAAATTACTTTGAAAACCGACTTGGCTATCCAGGGAAATATACTTCTCTTCACATTCATCTTTGAATTTCCAATTTCAAACACTTGAATCAATTTCCAAATTGATTTCCAATTTACTCCATTTTATCTCAAAATCCATTAATTTCAAATTTTATTCCTTAATTATTATTTATCATACTTTAACTGAAAATACAAGTTTTTGATTTCTCAGATAACCCTTTTTTTTGTTTATTCTTTAAAATAAATTTAAACTTAAATTCTGGAATAATTCTTAATTCCTTTAGTTGATATCGTTTAAGTTTGTAATTCATTCATTTCTATTTTGTTCAAAATTCTTTTCATACTCGAAGTTATTTATTAGTTAATATTTAATATCACTTCCATTCCTTTTTACTTCATTCTTAATTTATTCAAAATTTCCTATAATTATTTTACTTACAATTTCACTTCTTTAATTCTCTAATATTCAATTTATATATTTTTGGTAATTCATTATTCCCAATTATATCAAATCGAAACATAACATTCAATATACCAATTATCAATAATACCAATAATATTCATCACAGAATATAAAATAATCACAATAGAGGGTATTAAACAATTTAAATAAATGTTGAGGGATCCAGTTGGATCCCTCCAACCTGTTTTCCCTGCATCCACAAATGTTAGCACAATATAATATGTCAATTCCAAAATATCATACTATATCACCTCAATCAATTCATTCAACCATTCAAATAATTATTTAAATTTAATCGTTTTAAATTTAAATTTAAACTGAGTGAGATTAACTCACCTATTACTTAAATTTTACAGTCCATCTAACCCAGCTTGATTTCTTCACATTTTCAAACCTTGAGTAAACATTAGATTATTTTAGTAATATTTGAATTGATCAAACAATTAGTCTTCCCTTTTTTATAATTTAATTAATCCATAATTTAATTAATCCATAATTTAATTAACTAAGAATTTTATTCAAACTAATTTTCCTTTTAAATAATTTATTTCCTAATGATAAAAATAATAGGATAGGCTAAATAAATAAGTTAACCTCTTCAATTCTTACATATAAATTTTAAACGGTAAGTGCATATATATATATATTTTAGTTGCTTTTTTTTTCCTGAAACTACTAGCATTAAATGACCTATATATATTTCAAATCAAATCTCAATGATTATCTTACTTAAAGATTCACCCCTTTATTTTCTTTTCAAAACCCAATTTTATATATATATATATATACATATAAATATTAAATTAAAAACTGAATTGTCGTATGTATATTTTACTGTAGAAATAATTTCTTGTCTCTGTACATCCACGAATTCGAATTAAATTCAAATGAACAACGAATATACCTTACAGCTTGACAAAGCACACACAAGCTTGACACCCTCGTCCAATATCGAGCTAAACGAAATCGCCACTGCCCTAGCCGTAGCAACGCCATCGCCTCCAAATCCAGATCCACACCCCCCTTCAAGCACGAGAAGCCCTCGTCTCCATCCTCTATTTCGCGCGTGTGCGACTCTCGACCTCGATCATCGGTTCGCGGCAGCCCCAAAACACGACGCCACAAAACCCTAATTTCCTCGCGTACGCGCGCGAACGTCGCTTGCCTTCATTGTTTTTAGCTGAGAAGAATACGAATTGAAAAGAGGGGAGGGGAAGCGAAAGAGGACGATGTAACATGAAGTAGGTGCGGTCGCCATTGTTTCGTTTTAGATTTATATATATATATATATATATATATATATACGTATTCGGTTTTGGTTATTAGAAAAGGGACAGAGAATAAGACTATCGGCCCCCATTTTTCGTAAGGAAATTTCGTTCACCAGATAAAGGAAGAGGGTCATTAAAAATCAAAAGAGGCGTATAGAGGAAGACTCGACTGAGTGAAGAAATTTTCTAGCGTACAGAATACGCCTCACAACAATAATCTGAATTAAGGGTAAAGGTTTTGATGCTGATATATTTTTGACTGGCCAAACCAATTATATTTAAATTAAAAATTCGATTTAACTTCAGTGCGTTTACCTACCGTACGGTCACACGATAACTCCAAACGTTACAAAATTTGAAATCCGGTAATAATATAATACTACGGATCCAATGGAACTGGTTTCGTCGGATTCCGAGACAGCGCCTCAGAAGGCTATTTTTTTTAAATTCAAATTAAACGATAAAATTTTAAAACTGAACAAATCACTATTAAATTCAATTTTAAAACTTCTATTATCTTCAGTGTTATCAATATAAATTTTATGAGCCTTCAAATTATTTTTAACAGACTTAAAATTCTAGATTCGACATTTCATCCAATTTTAAATTATTGAAATTCAATAATTAAATTATCAAATGAATTGTGATATTCGTAATTCAAGTTAAAATTATTATCTTGAATATTTAAAATCAATTAAATATTCCGATTTTAAATGCTCGAAAATTCCGGGTCGTCACAATCCTCCTCCCTTAAAAGAATTTCGTCCCCGAAATTACTAATTAGGAAGAATGGTCCAATACCCGTTTACTACCTCCAAAACCAAACAATTCAACATCTTACTAACTATCTTTTCATAAAAGACCCATTATTATCCTTATTAACTTTCCAAACTTTTCCAAAACCTTCTATAGTTTCAAATAACCTAATTGTTCAACTATCCAAATTATAATTTTGAGAAAATTTTGAATTATCAAAATTTTCTCAAAATTTTTCTAACTCCCTAAATTTCTGAAAAATTTCGCCAGCGCCTCCTTTGCGCGGCTGACTCGGTACAACTACAAAATGGCTCTACGGCCTCCCAAATCCAAAAAGAAAACAAAAAGCCAAGTGGCTCAATCCAAATCCAAATCTCAATCAAATTCCATACTAAATTTAAATACATACCTTTTGTCGGGCAATTCAAATTTATCTCTTGAAATCAAATCCAATTTCCTTTTCCTTTCTATAATACCTGCATATCCTGCTTAGCACTAATATCCAATCACAATATCCTAAGACATTTTATCGACTTTTTCACAAAATGTCAATATTTATTCATCTAAATATTAACTTGGAATATATTTATATTATCAATATTCAATCTCCAATTAAGAATTGACCATTCCTTACTTAAGTTAACATAAGCATTTCATATGTTTCTTTATATTCATTTTCATCTTACCACATTAGTTTATATCCATTCCTATTCAAATTTATTCTTTCATTTCCATACGAATTCAATTTATTTTCAACTCTAAACTTTAAATTTTATTTTTCATTTATAACTAATTTTAGTATCCAATTTAGATTCGCTTTGTCGTTAACTAAAATTTTCAAAAATTTTCTAACTCCCAAAATTTATGGAAAATTTTGGCAGAGTCCCCTTTGTACGGAGGAGCTTTTGCAGTTTGACAAAAGAGATAAATATATATACATCGACCCACACGGTCGGAAAAACCAAAAACAGTTCATATTTCCTATTTTTATTGCGTAGGCGTACCTTATTTAGCATTTTAAGCAAGTGGCTTATTATTTTTAGCAACTAGCACAACCCAATCCAGCCTCACGGCTTCCACGTACCTGTACTTACTCAGTTTAAACTTGTAAGTGCCAAATATAAGAAGTTTAACACATTTCACTTACTTGCAACGGTTAAAACATATGAATTCTAAAAGAAATTCACACCAAACATTTTTCCATAAGCAACTTCTACAATTTCCATGTTAATTCAACCGTTCCAATTTATTTATAAACCATTTTTATGAAATTTGATTGGTTTTCAATCCATTCGTATACAACCTCAACAATTTAAAATGGTTTTAATCTCAATCACTTACATTTAATTTATTTTTAAGCAAACTGAGCTCATATTTAATTCAATTGCTTTCAAAATCAATTTATTTTACTACTCTCACTCATAGAATGTTTAATTATCCCATTTACAACAAACAACAATTTATTCCATGCAGTTTGACGAGATTTAGGTGAATAAATAGGTATTTATGTTTTATAACCAATTTAAATTGATTTCGCTCAATTTTATTCTTAATTCTATTCCATTTCCAAATTTATTCACAATCCAATTATCCTCGCTTCCATTTCAGATTTGAATACATTCACTTGTATTTCATTTATTAACCCAACTAGTTCCATTATTCAAACAAGTTCCATTCAAAACCATTAACAATTTAGGTTCATCTTATTTACCAATTAAACTTCCCTTTTATTTTAATCCATTCACAATCATTTATTTAGCTCGACACATTCCATTTAAATTTCATTTACAATTCATTTATTTACATCTCATTCCATATTTGTTTATTCCAACTATTTTATTTAGCTCAAAAACAATCCAAGCTATTTCATTCAATAACCATTTCTCAACTTATTTAAACCATACTTCCTTTGGTTCTTATTTATCCCATCCATTCACTTATTCAGTATAATTAACTTATCCACTCAATTCATTACGAATTTTCCATTTTCTTAAATATTATTACCACCCACCAAGTTTTATTTCAATCCATATTTATTTTTACTTGATTCAAATTTAATCCAACATCATTAAACTTGGTATAAGTTGAATTAAATTCAACTCTCTTCGATTTATTCAGCTTAAGTCAATTTACTTCAATTTTATTCAAATTTTATACTTAAGCCCATTCTCATCTTGCAAACAAAGTTCTCTTTTCAATTTAACTTGATTCTATTTCAATCCTATCTCATTACAAACTACAAATTTATTTAATCAGTTATTATACATTTTAACCTTTTAGATTCAGCTCATTCGATTTATTACAAGGTCATTTCCAATTTACTTCCACTTATTTGGAATTTATTGGCAATTCAAACCATCACTATTTTAATCTAATTAAATTTTTATTCCATATATTTCAATTATATTTAATTTTTAACACTTCAAGTTAAATTCGAATTTATAACTCAAGTTCTGAATCCACTAGCCATTTTCAATATACCACCAAATTTCAAGAACTCACAATTCAATTACATTTACTTCACCAACAATTTAGGTCGATTTTAATTCATACTTGAGTTTTATTTCCAACCTTCATCATAATCTCACAATTCAATTTCATTAACTAATTTATTATCTAATTAGTCTTTCCCCAATTTATAATCCAAAACTTGAATTTTTTAATTCCAAATATCACTTCATTTAATTTTTCTTAGTTCAATTTATTTATTTAATTTTTCTCTTTTTCAAGTTTGGATTTTCCTTCGTTTTATTATCCAAAACGTCAAACAATATTTATTTTGGATTCTCTATCCCACTTTTCAAATTTAATAAGTCACAACTTATTATTCTCACATATTTCCATTCATCCCAGGCTTAAATATGTTCATCTTTATTTTTAACTCAAGCCTTATGCTTATTTATAACCCACGCATATCTTGTTCCATGGATTTTGATTCCTTTACAAGTTATTCTAACTTATTTACTTCAATCCGATCCTTACCCAATTTAATTTCCATTTATTCAGGTAAGAATCTAATTCCATTCTATAACTTAATTGAATTCTTATTCCAATTCAATTTAATTTTAACTCAGATTTATTTAACCCAATTCGATTTCAACTTAATTCGAATACACTGGATATTATTTTCAACTTATTCAATCAATCTCAATCCAGTCAAATTTTTATTTCCAAATCCAAGTTAATTTCATTTTTAACTTTTTTTTTAAATTTAAATTCCAACATTCAAAGCTTATTTATCCTTCCTGATTTAAAAGAACATCCTAACTTATAAGCTTATAACCCATCTTATCAGGATTTTTAAAATACCGGCTTTTGGTTTCAAAACATTTTGAAATCTCCAACATCTCAGATCACACTTCTCAAAATTTAAACCAACCCTGGTTTTATTCCCAGCAAATTTCCTTAGAAATTTTCAAAAACAACTAGCTTTCTAGACAAGTCAATTTGGTAGCAATCCGTCACTTAGGAATTCGAAAATGAATACTGATGATGCGGCCGTCATCATCATAATTATTTTCCAATAATCCAAGTGATTTCAATGCTATATCACTTTCAAAATCCATTTATAACAAATTTCTTTTCAGAAATATCTCCAAAACAATAATGCTAGTATTTATCTTCAAAACACTTCCAAAATCTCCAGGGTTTAAAGTTTTCAAATTCTATTTTAATTCAAATTTTAACTAAAATGCATTTGTATAATTTATGCTTATACAAATTCTCAATTAATTATATTTCAATTTATAATTTACATCTATAATTCATATTTATAAATTTGCATTCTATAATGAATTCAACCCTTAAATGTTTAATTATATTTCAATTTCTAGTTAAATTCACTTAACAATGATAATACTTTAATATTATCATTTCTAACATCCAAGCAACCATATAATAGCTATATAGTTTACCAAAAACTTTCTTTATATCAAAAATATATTTTTGGGTAAAATTATTTCATTTACCCATATTTAAAAAAATACTGTGTCGATTGTTCTATTCAAGCGTTTAGAAACCCTTTCGATACAGTTGTCCAGACTGTGCCGACGAAGGTTCATATGCCACTCAATAAACCAATCAACACAATATTAAAACAATTTATATTCACTAACAAATACACGCTTATATTTATTTATACGCTCAAACTCATTATAGAGTACTACGGACTTTATTTAAATGAGTAATTTCCCACCAGAGCCAAGGTTATCACCAACCTAAGCTCTGATACCAAGTGTAACAGCGCGCTAATCCGTACCCCTTGAGTCAACACTATTCTACAACAATCAACTCAAGTTGCACAGAAATACGAACCATTTGGGTTTAAGAAGAAGAGGCAGAAGAAGAGAAAACAAAATCAACATCAGAATCTAACCATCGCAGCGGAATAAAATATAATAGATAGTAAATAATCTTTACTCAAAATCAAATCTATCTGTTTACATATATTACATCATCAGAGTACATCAATCACAGCTCACAACAATAACATACAATGGATACACAACAACTCAAACAGCGGAATATATATATATATATACAAGTACGAGAGTACGTATCGACATCCAGCTCGTCTCCTGAGCTGCATAGCATCAAATCCTGTATCCTATAATACTTTGTCTGACCCGAACATTACAGTTAAATAACACCCGAGTCAGTCTGGATTACCAGCGTGAGAAAATCACACCCAATTGATTATTAAAGTTTCAAAAATCCTTTGAAAACAAAAGCATCTCGTAAGACCACGCTACAAATAAACATGTCGGGTTTTTACCTTACGATAGCTAAAACAATTTTTATAGAAATCCTCTGATATTATAATAGTGTCTATAGAAAGTAAATAGAATCTAGCTGAAATGCTTGCATCTCACGTTTCAGCAATAGTTGGGCACAATCAAAACCGTACGGGTGTGTAGGGAAAATGGATTCCAACTAATGGCTAGGCACTGGGGTACCACCTGTCACAGTACCTGGTCTAAATCAACGTACCGAGGAGCCACCCTTACTCCCCTGCAACACAAGACAGGAACCATCCCTTACTGGACAATCCCGAGCAAGATCACCCCACGGTTGGGATCAGCAACCGCCCACTAAGCCGAAATAAAGGGACATATAGACAGGGACGACCTCACCCTCCAGTGGGGGCTACCCACGAAGCCTTGCTGCATATCCCCTGATTTTCAGCCATTCCCATTTGATGAGGCTTGAGGCTAGGCGTTACCTTTTTTTTAAGAATATATTCCTTAGAATGCCCATCGTCCACCTGACGATGTTTCGCAAGCATTCATCCATACAAGTCCGTCCCGGGTTCGAACGGAACCGAAGGCACTATTCCTACTACATCCATTTTGGAAATCCTCAGGATTAGTAGCGACTAGCCCTTGCACTTCACTGCTCCATCTTCGAATCCAAAATCGTTTTCACGAAACGTACAAACCGGATCGAAGTGGTTTTCGAGAAATAAATCTCGATCCCGGTCTCTTCGAAACGATCAACGTATTTGTCCAATATTGATAGTCGGTTATTTAACTATCAATTAATATTCACAATCAACCATCAACAAATAAATAATTTTCCCGAATTATTTATTTCCCTCAAAAATATCTTCACAAGATATACTTCCACTTTTCAAACCCTTTTGAAAATAGTTTTAAAACTATATTCCTTTCTCAGAATCAATTTCCCAAATAGTTTCTATTTCCACTGAAATCGCCAAGCACAAAACTTAAGATTTTTAAAATAATTTAAAAAAAACACTTTACTTTGAAATATATTTTAAAACATTCATTTTAAAAACTACTTCAATAATTTACTAAAATACATACTATATGATTATTGAAAGTAAAGTTACTTTATAAAATATAAAACTAGGTTTTCACTTTTTAAAACAAATTACTAAGTCACCTTTTAAATAATTATTACGATAATAGATTTGCAAAATATTTACTTTAGAATTTAAATACTTAAAATAATAAATTTTCTAAAACATACTTCGTAAAACAACATAAAGCTTTTAACTTATATAAAAAAAATTACTTTGAAAACCGACTTGGCTATCCAGGGAAATATACTTCTCTTCACATTCATCTTTGAATTTCCAATTTCAAACACTTGAATCAATTTCCAAATTGATTTCCAATTTACTCCATTTTATCTCAAAATCCATTAATTTCAGATTTTATTCCTTAATTATTATTTATCATACTTTAACTGAAAATACAAGTTTTTGATTTCTCAGATAACCCTTTTTTTTTGTTTATTCTTTAAAATAAATTTAAACTTAAATTCTAGAATAATTCTTAATTCCTTTAATTGATATCGTTTGAGTTTGCAATTCATTCATTTCTATTTTGTTCAAAATTCTTTTCATACTCGAAGTTATTTATTAGTTAATATTTAATATCACTTCCATTCCTTTTTACTTCATTCTTGATTTATTCAAAATTTGCTATAATTAATTTACTCACAATTTCACTTCTTTAATACTCTTTTCCAAGATTCAATTTATATATTTTTGGTAATTCATTATTCCCAATTATATCAAATCGAACCATAACATTCAATATATCAATTATCAATAATACCAATAATATTCATCACAGAATATAAAATAATCACAACAAAGGGTATTAAACAATTTAAATAAATGTTGAGGGATCCAGTTGGATCCCTCCAACCTGTTTTCCCTGCATCCACAAATGTTAGCACAATATAATATGTCAATTCCAAAATATCATACTATATCACCTCAATCAATTCATTCAACCATTCAAACAATTATTTAAATTTAATCGTTTTAAATTTAAATTTAAACTGAGTGAGATTAACTCACCTTTTACTTAAATTTTGCAGTCCATCCAACCCAGCTTGATTTCTTCACATTTTCAAACCTTGAGTAAACATTAGATTATTTTAGTAATATTTGAATTGATCAAACAATTAGTCTTCCCTTTTTTATAATTTAATTAATCCATAATTTAATTAACTAAGAATTTTATTCAAACTAATTTTCCTTTAAATAATTTATTTCCTAATGATAAAAATAAAAGGATAGGCTAAATAAATAAGTTAACCTCTTCAATTCTTACATATAAATTTTAAACAGTAAGTGCATATATATATTTTAGTTGCTTTTTTTTTCTGAAACTACTAGCATTAAATGACCTATATATATTTCAAATCAAATCTCAATGATTATCTTACTTAAAGATTCACCCCTTTATTTTCTTTTCAAACCCCAATTTTATATATATATATATATATACATATAAATATTAAATTAAAAACTGAATTGTCGTATGTATATTTTACTGTAGAAATAATTTCTTGTTCTCTGTACATCCACGAATTCGAATTAAATTCAAATGAACAACGAATATACCTTACAGCTTGACAAAGCACACACAAGCTTGACACCCTCGTCCAATATCGAGTTAAACGAAATCGCCACTGCCCTAGCCGTAGCAACGCCATCGCCTCCAAATCCAGATCCACACCCCCCCACTTCAAGCACGAGAAGCCCTCGTCGCCATCCTCTATTTCGCACGCGTGCGACTCTCGACCTCGATCATCGGTTCGCGGCAGCCCCAAAACACGACGCCACAAAACCCTAATTTCCTCGCGTACGCGCGCGAACGTCGCTTGCCTTCATTGTTTTTAGCTGAGAAGAATACGAATTGAAAAGAGGGGAGGGGAAGCGAAAGAGGACGATGCAACATGAAGTAGGTGCGGTCGCCATTGTTTCGTTTTAGATTTTTATATATATATATATATACGTATTCGGTTTCGGTTATTAGAAAAGGGACAGAGAATAAGACTGTCGGCCCCCATTTTTGTAAGGAAATTTCGTTCACCAGATAAAGGAAGAGGGTCATTAAAAATCAAAAGAGGCGTATAGAAGAAGACTCGACTGAGTGAAGAAATTTTCTAGCGTACAGAATACGCCTCGCAACAGTAATCTGAATTAAGGGTAAAGGTTTTGATGCTGATATATTTTTGACTGGCCAAACCAATTATATTTAAATTAAAAAATCGATCTAACTTCAGTGCGTTTACCTACCGTACGGTCACACGATAACTCCAAACGTTACAAATTTGAAATCCGGTAATAATATAATACTACGGATCCAATGGAACTGGTTTCGTCGGATTTCGAGACAGCGCCTCGGAAGGCTATTTTTTTTTAAATTCAAATTAAACGATAAAATTTTAAAAATGAACAAATCACTATTAAATTCAATTTTAAAACTTCTATTATCTTCAGTGTTATCAATATAAATTTTATGAGCCTTCAAATTATTTTTAACAGACTTAAAATTCTAGATTCGACATTTCATCCAATTTTAAATTATTGAAATTCAATAATTAAATTATCAAATGAATTGTGATATTCGTAATTCAAGTTAAAATTATTATCTTGAATATTTAAAATCAATTAAATATTCCGATTTTAAATGCTCGAAAATTTCGGGTCGTCACAGTTTGCAATTACATTCTTAAAGGCACATATATATAACGTAATTAAAGGTTGTAATGTTTAATAATAAAATGTAGTAGGATATTATACAAGTAAAACTTGAAATAATGAAAGTATTCAATGAAACTCTTTAATAAATAAGTATTGATGTTATAGAGTTATAAACTTAAGTTACAATTGAAATGTTACTATAATAAAATATGATAGAAGGTGAATGTTGTAAGTAGATGATTTTAAACTTAAGTAAATGAAATTGATATGCCAAGTAAATGAATTGAACATGAATACTATGGATAAATGAAATTGATAAATGAATGAATGCAATGCAATGAAAAGAAAATTTATACGATATGAATAAATAAAAATGAATTTATGTAAGTATAAGTGCAAATAAGTGAAATAAACACCGAATCAATGGATGGAAATGAAAATTTGCTAGAAATTATGTAAATTAAAAAAGATAAAATCATTATATGAAAGAAAAGAAATCAAACAACAAATATTATGAAATGAAATTAATAAGAATGAACTTGATCTATTGTTTGAAATTGTTGTTTGTTTGGGCAAGGATACTTTAAAATTGTTTGGATGTATGAATAATATATTTAGTTCATCTAAGACAGTTGAGTAAACGGTGCACTTAGTAGTTTATTTTTCATTCTGCATAATTTAAAGTTTTTGAACCCAAACAACTATTGGTTTTGTTTAATATGAATGGATAATTGATTTATGTTGATTTTATGTGATGATTGTATGTTTTGTTGCAAGTGATTGTTGTTTATATTGATTTGTTTATTAGTGGTTGAAACAACTATAAATATTTAATTTTATATAATTATTAATCTCCTTTTGGATTATATAAGTGAAATACAGGTTATGGAAGGAATTGCTACTGCTTTTGGTTTCATAAAATAAGCGTTAATTGCCCGACAAATAGGTACGTTCTCGGATTATGGTTTTCTAGCGATATTATGTTGTTTTTTCCGTATTGGGATATATTATTTTGAGATATTGTGATATATATTGTTATATTTGATATTGTATTTTCTCCCGAGCCTCTCCGTACAAAGGAAACTCCGCCGAAATTTTCCGTAAATTTTGGGACTTAGAGAAATTTTGAAAAATGTTTTCCAAATTTTATTAATTTGAGTATAAAAAGATTTAATGGTTATAAATTGGTAAATTTTATTCAAATTAATTAATTTTGTAAATTTATTTATTTATAAAGTTAGTATTTTTGAATAAGATGTATTGTTTACTTAATTCTTTCTGTGCACTTTTTTTTCCTTTTCGGGGACGAAAAGTTTTGAGTGGGAAAGCGTGTAACAACCCGTAAATTTTCGACTATTTGAATTGTTTAATTTATAAGTTTTGGTAATTTAATATGGAAAGAAATGAAAACTTTGTAATTTGATAATGAAATGAATGCTAGATAAGTAATTATAATAGTTGGTTGAAGTATAATGAAATTAAGTGTAACATTGGCTTGTAAATAATTATTATAAGTTACCTGTTTGATTAGTTGATTGAAATGAAATTGAAAATAAATTTTAATAAATATAAATAAATGTTACGTTGATGGGAAATGTAATACAGTGTTTTGGAGTTGCTAAATTAGAGTATATTAAAGTAATGAAAGGTAAAACAAGTGTTAACTGTGTTATAGAGTAATAATGGACCTAGTATAAAGATGGAAATAAATACTAGGTTAATTGAAATTAGGATGAAATGGAAAATTTTAATGATTAGGATATAAACCAATATTAATATTACCTTTAAGGTGATAAGTTGATAATTGATTTCATAACAAGATTTAAATCAAACAAATGGATTTATTGGGAATTTAAATTTATAATTACTGGAATAATTGAAATTGAAAATTTAATACTGTAAATGGTAATATACACAATGATAAATTGATATAGATTTTTTTTAAAGGATTATAAATTACCAAGTAATCCAAATTTATAAAATTTGTAAATAATTAAATTTGAATTGGAAATGTGATTTAATTAATTTAATATTGAATTATTTAATTAACTGAAATATAGCCATTTTGGCCACTGACTCGGATTTCGAAAAAACCAGTTTCATCAGATCCGTAATAGTGAATTATTGTAGGATTTCAAATTTAGTACCAATTGGACTTGTCGTTTGATCGTACGGGCTCGAAACGCCTAGAAATAAATTTAATTGAAATCAATTTGAGATAACTTGATTCTAGCATAACTTCTTCATACGATGGAATTTGAACTTGAAAACTGTTCCATTATGTTTAAAATATCTAAAAACATCTATTTTGATATATGGGATGACCCGTTTTCATTTCGGAGGCAGAACGGGCTTTTGGGCCGATATCGTTCAATCAAATCTGATCCGTTCTTTCTATTTTCAACCGTACCTATATATATCCAGCTATAAACCTTAGCAACCCTTCTATTACTCATTTCTGTACGTACAGAAATTTCTGTTGCTCCTCTTTCTCAATGGCAGCCAAACCCTAAATTCCCAATTGCAAATTTCAAAATCAAATTCAAATCAAAATTTCAAACTCCACAAAACTATATCGAATTATATATGGATTTGAAGCTCTCGACGATAACAAGTCAAATATATGATTCGTTTTTCAATCTGGGTTTCGGTGTGGATGAAAATTGTTGTTTTGTTTTCGATCGTTCATCGCTCGTTGATGAACCTCGGCTGATTATCAAATTGAAGGCATGGTTATGTGAGAGTCAAGTGGGGAGACCATCGGCATGGGTTGCGCACCGAGTTGACGGCCGGATTGACCGAAAAAATTCGTTTAGGGTTTGGCTAACCCTAAATTGGCGGCGGCGGCTGAAGCTTGGCTGGGGTCGGACCTTGGCGGCAGGTAGAGTGGGCATCAGCGAGCTTGGTGGTAACGTCGGCGTGACATATGGAGGTCGAAGGCGTGGGTTATCAACGGTCAAAGAAGGCTCGTGGCTAGTCAAAGGTGTTCGATCGGGTTTAGAAACTACTGTAGCCGCGTGATGCAATTGACAGTGACCTGGCCGAATTGGTGAATTTATTTTATTTATTTTATTATATTTTTTTTGTTGAACGTTCTAATTATCATAACTTTACATACGAGGTCCAATTCACGCACGGTTTCTTGCACTAGGATCGTATCAAAATTCTGGACATTTTGGCGCTGGTTTAGGTGAATTCCGAGACTGTTTGAATTTTAGGTTTAAATTGGATTTAAATTCAATTTAAATTCAACCCACTTACAACTTCTAAATTTTCTTATGTTGTTAGATTGACTTATGATGTAATTAGAAATTTATTTATGACTGTTTGGCATAGTTTGAATCATCATCTCAGTTTACTTGAATTTATTTGGATAAAATAGTTATTTAATTCATTATTGAATATAAACAGCCAGTAAATACCTGTTATGTATTACATATTCTATATTGATGTTATTGATTGAACTGGATGATGATTGTGATAAATGTTTGATGGTTGATATTGGATGAATGTATGTTGTGTTTTATATTGTTATAAACTGCAAGTCGTTATGGATTTTTATTTCATTCAGGATTGCGGTTTGAAATGATATATAACCGTATTTATATTTTAAATTACGGATTGAAATGATAAATATCCGTATCACTTGACCATAGGATAGACAATTATATACAGACACTGTGGTCTATATATAAAAATATTTTGAAACGATTTCTATGGTTTTGTAAAGAAATATATGATTTTAGATAAATATTGATTTTAAATATTGTATAAATGTTATTTTATCCTTGATTTTAAGCTATGTATAATTTGTTTTAAGATAGAATAAGCTTAATAATAAGTTTGATTTTTATTGAAGATAGTATGGTTAAGTATTTAAATTCTATTTTTATATAGAGTTTTTGACGACTTAAATAAATTAAGGTTGGAAGATAAAATTGAGATTTATTTGAAATTGAATTTATTTAAGAATTAAACTCAAATAAGCTTGATGTGAAATTTATTAAATTTGAAATTTTAGAAAGTATGAATTTTTATAACTTGATGTTGGATTAAGGTGAATTAAATGAATATTTCAAGTATAAATAAATTGAAGGAAATATTTAGTTATTTTTAATTTGAGTTTTATTTAAATGATAATGGATTTATATGAAATATATTTCAAAACTAAATAATAGAAAATTGGATTGTTGAATCGGAATTACCAAACTTAGTTTTGAAATAGTTGAATACTTAAAGTTTGAAATATATTGAATTTGAAATGGTTTATTTTGTGGATCAAATCTGTTTTGAAATCAATTTTGGAATAATTTATTTGGAAACTGAATCATATTGAAATTTATGATTTGGGATTTGGTTAAAATTAAAATTTAAAAATTCGATTTGTTTTGGAATTGATTTGTGAAATTGAATAAGCTAGTTTATTATATAAAGTATTTTAATATTTAAACCATATAAGTGGTGGAAGTTATGTTTCAAAGTTATTAGTTCATAGTATTATGATTTGAAAGTGTTATATTTCAAGTGTTTTGATTTCGAAATTTTATAACGTTGAAAGTGCTATGTTTTTGGAAAGGATATATTTGAAATAAAAATGACATTATATTGATTTGGGTTTTATTAAAAATGATACCATATTGGTTTGGCTTTGAAATAGAAATGATATCATATTTATATGGTTTTGAAATGGATATTATATTCTGATTTTGAAGTATAAATTATTTTGAAATGACCGCGGTGTTATAATAACGTTTGGTTGTTAAGGAGACCGGGATCGGAAGTTGTCATACGCTCTGCCAACTTCGAAAACCACTTTAACAACCATGTACGCAGTGGAGATTCTAGAATGAAGTAGGATGGTGGCGGTTTTCGTTTGAGGTATATACGTAGACCCAAGTCCCGGGAGTTGGCATAAGGTGGCTAAAATAGGAGCGATTCCGGGCCAGTGAGGTAGCTCCTCTTATCGGACACACTCCTTCGATACCAATCTATTACTTTGTGATTGATTAGGGCCCTTTGATTTTTTTTGGGGGTATAGCTCGAGGTGGGCGGTAGCTGCGTGCTACGCGTCACCACCAGTCCGGATAGTAATTGGTATATCTACCCTAGCATTGCCTAGTTGTGTCGTGTCACCTACCCTAGCGTGCGTTGTATGAGTTTGGTTTTCTCCCGTAGCCCATGGAGTATCCTATGGTAGCTTCTCGATCAGGAGGGACCATGGTATTGGATGGACTACTGGGACTATTACGTGTTAAGATGGAAAATGTAAAGCCTTATCGCTATTTAAAAGTAAGTTCATTTTACTATAGACATTATTATAATAGCGTATATTACTGCATAGTAAGTAGTTTAACGGATCCTTAGGAGGTGTGAATCCCGAGCATCTCTTAAGTTACCGCACTCACGTTAAACACTGGATAGGAGATGTCAAATCCCGTAAACATCTCTGACGCCGTTCCACTCATATTTATTTCTGTTGATTTAACTCACATAAGATATTTTAATTCTGACTCGAGTGCTTTGTCTTTTCAATTCGCTCGGGTCAGTCTGAGCATTTTAGGGTTTGAAGACCTTATTTCTAGAGGACGAAGACGAAGATTGTATTATTACTATTATCTACCATATCATTCCACTACATTCATACTGTTCTGCTGCATTGTTATTTATTTTTCTCTAGCATGTGTAACTCTGATCTGTGTTGTATAAGTACAATCAAATGTTTTGTAAAACCGCTTCATGAACTGTTTATTTGATTATTATATTTTGTCATTCCGCTACAAGATTCTGTTTTGTTTTTTCTTTCTCTGCTTTTTCTTATTCATCCCAATAACAATCTGCCCTTCTGTATGGTTTAAGTCTGACGTGTGTGGTTTATCGTCGATTTAAAGCGTACTGAAAGGCGGGCTGTTACAAGAGATGCCAGTAATTGAGTATGCTAATAAGTTTAACGAGTTATCCTGATATGGATATGCTACTATAGACACTGTCATCAGGAGGAATGAAAGGTTTATTTGGGGATTGAGACCCTAGGTTGCTAAGGCAACCCTGCCACATCTTCATGATCCTTGTAATGTAATTGCGGAGATGGCGATCCGACATGAGGAGATGCTCGCTATTTATGCTAGAGAAAAGCCGGTTGAAACCCAGGGCCCTTAGGGAAAGAAGAGGAAGTTCTTTAAGAAGAAGAGAGCCCAAGGGGAAGGCTACCAAGAAGGCAAAAGCTAATTTAGTCAGTTTCAAGTGTGACAAGAAAGGTCAGTATGCTCATGAGTGCCGATTAGGGAAGGGGAAGAAGGCTGTAGAAAAAAGGGTGTGAAATGCTTCAACTGTGACCAAGTTGGGCATTATAAGAACTAGTGTCCAGAGCTAGTCAGGGCGGGAGGTAGATAGATATTTAGATTTTTTTTTCTTTTTGCTATGTTTTTGTTTGTAAAGGCGAACTTTTTAGCCTTACTATATTCTCTGATCAACCAAGGAGGCATCTTCATATGTCGCTCTTGGCGTAATTGTATTAACTATATTTTGCAGAATGTGGTTAATGTAATTTGGGGATTATGTAATGAACAAGAAATGTTTTGTTTTGATTGTTGAATTATGTTTTTGAATTGTTAAAATTTTCCATATTTCTTTAATATGTGTGTCAATGTGTCTAATGCCGCCGTATTTGGTCACCGGAGATTAATATCTATGGATGACTGCAGTATCCATTGCTGTTAGTTTTGGGCCTCCAAGTAGGGGGATGTTACAAGTTGGTTTCAGAGCATAGGTTTATGAAACTTTAAAAGAAAAGTAAAACCTAAAAGGTTTTTCGAACATAATCCAATGAATTTGAAAATATGATCGGGGTTTTAGGTTAACGCTATAGTAACATATTTGTTTTTGATATATATGTACATATCTATGTAGGTATTCTCCCCTCTCTTAAACTGTTTTTCTGTATCTTACTAAGGCTCGTATGAAAATATACGAGGAAGAAGATATGGAGGAACGAAAGGGAAGAGTAAATATGGTTGGAGGAAGCACCACTACCAAGGGTAATGTTCAACCTAATACTCGGAGGAACCAAGGTCTACAGGCTAATGCGAATTAAAATGCTAAGGCCAACATAGGTGCTGGAAATCCACCAATAGATGCGTGAATGGTGTATCAGTTGTTGGCTAATCTTTTGCAAGCAGGTGCTGCTGGGAATGTTGGTGCAGCTAATCATGTAGTTCCAACTGCTTATAACTATGCAAAGTTGAGTAGTTACTATGTCAGTATGGGAGGAAAGTCGTTTGTTGGAACTGAAGATAATATGGAGTAGAGAATTGGTTGTTGAACTGTGAAAGGATCTTTACAGACTTATGTTTGAATGATAGGGAGAAGCGAAGGCTAGCCTCTAGACAATTGCAATGGTTAGTGCTTCATTGGCGGAACTGTGTGACGGCAGGAGTGCCGAAGTAAGAGTTAACATGGGCTGACTTCGGGAAGAGGTTTGAGCAGAGGTTCTTGTCTGAGGTTTCCAAATCAGCATTAATGAGGTAGTTTATGGATCTTGTCTAAGGAGATATGTCTGTGATCGAGTAAGAAGCTTAGTTTGATGAACTATCTTGATATGGTTATGCTTTGGTTAACACTGATGTTAGAAGGAATGAGATATTCATTATAGGGTCGGGACCCGGTTTAGGCAGAACGACTATGTCCCATATCCGAGATCCTTCTAATGTGGTGGTCGAGATGGCCTTTTACCATGAGGAGATGCTTGTTGTGTCTGTTAAGGAGAAAGCAGTTGAGTACAAGGTCCTCTGGGAAGAAGAGGAAGTTCTTCAAGAAGAAGGGCGCTCAGAAAGAAGGATCAACCAAGAAAGGGAAAGCATATATAGTTTGCTACAAATATGATAAGAAGGGGCACTATGCTAATGAGTGACGTTCGAGAGATGGAAGGTTGGTTGTATGGAAGTAGAATGTGCGATGCTATAATTGCAACTAGATGGGGCATTACAAGAAAAAGTGTCCTGAAGCTGCCAAAGTAGGAATTGGAAAGGACTTTGCTTTGGAACCATCATCCTCTAAACCATATGCGGCTGAGAAAGGAAAGTCTCTGATGAAAGGTACGCTTTTGATTTAGATTGTACCAGTTAGGGTACTTTTTGATACCGGTGCATCACACTAATTTATATCACATTATTTGGTTGACAGGTTATGTATTGAACCCATATACCTTGTTACTTCCTTAAGGGTTGCAAATCCAATAGGAGGGCATGCAACTCTTGGGATGAGATGTGACCAGTTAGAACTTGATTTGTTAGGTCATAAGTTTGCATGTAGTTTTTATGTTTTTGATTTCTAGATTTCGGGATCATTTTGGGATGGATTGGTTGGGTAAACATGAGGCTAGGATATTTCGCCAGGATCGGGAATTATTGTTGAGGCACCCAGATAGTAATAACCGAATCATTTTCTCAGTGGAGAATTCCAATAAGAGTGTTTGCGCTTTGTTAAGTGCCTTGGTGGTGGGAGATGACCTCAGTCAGGTTTGTGTAGCAAGAGAGTTTGTAGATGTCTTTGTGCTAGTTACTGGACTACCACCGAAACGAGCTGTTGAGTTTCGAATAAACCTTGTACCGAGAGCTGAACCCATCAGTAGACCACCTAGTTGGATGACACCGATGGAGATGAAGGAATTGAAGGTGTAGCTAGTGGAACTTGAGGGAAGGAATTTTATTGGACCAAGAAGTTCAACTTGGGGAGTGGCCGCAGTGTTTGTAAACAAACCAGATGGCTTGTTAATGATGTGCATCGACAATCGTAAGTTAAACAAAAGGATGATCAAGAATAGGTACCCTCTACGCAAGGATAGATTATATGTTTGATCAATTGAGTGGAGATAGAGTATTTTCCCAATTGGATTTGGTAATGGGGTTCCATCAGTTGAGAGTGGCGGAGGATAGCATTCCTATGACGGCATTCCAAACTAGGTATAGTTCATATGAGTGGTTAATGATGCCATTCAGATTGACGAACGCGCTTGCTTTCTTCATTGATTTGATGAACTGGGTTTTCAGAAAGCACTTGGATAGGTTTATTTTGATGTTCATAGATGACATTTTGGTGTACTCTAAAGATGAAAGATAGCATGAGGTTCATCTTAGAGTGGTGTTGGAGACGCTAAGGCAAAATTAGCTGAAGGCGAAGTTTTCCAAGTGTCATTTCTGGAAGAGAGAAGTTAAGTTTCTTGGTCATGTGGTTTTAGAGGAAGAATTGTCAGTTGATCCAGCTAAGATCGAGGCAGTCAATAATTAGAAGAGACCAGAGACAGAAATCAAGATCAGGATTTTTCTTGGGCTTACTAGCTATTACTGGAGATTCATCAAGGATTTCTCATGGATAGCAGCACCTTTGACTAAGTAGACCAGGAAGGAAGTGAAGTTTGGCCTGAAAAATGTGAGGAAGTATTCCTCATGCTAAAGCATTTTTTAACCAATACTCCAGTGTTAGTAGTTCCAGATGTTAACCAAGGGTTGGTAGTCTACACCAATGCGTGTGGCAATGGATTAGGACAATGTTGATGCAGAATGTCAAAGTTATTGCTTATGCATCTAAGCAGCTTAGACCGCTCGAAGTTAGATATCCTACTCATGACTTGGAGTGGGCTTCGGTGATTTTTGCGTTGAAGATTTGGAGGCATTATCTATAGGGAGAAAGATTATAGTTGTATACCAATCAAAAGTCATTAAAGTATTTATTCTCCCAGAATGAGTTGAATATGAGACCGTAGAGATGGCTAGATTTTGTGGCCGCTTATGATTTCGGTATAGAGTATACTCCTGGGAAAGGAAATAAGGTAGTGGACGCCCTCCGTAGAAAACATCATAATGTTGTGTTAGCCATGTTGGAAAAATGGAAGGATGTAGAAGCTCTAGCCAGTTGTGGTGTGCAGTCGAGATCTACTGCTAGTTGTACTTAGAGTACTGCCATGCTGTCTTGTTTGGAAGTTTGACCAGCACTGATCAAAAGGATAGCTTCTACACAAATAGAGGATCCAGTTTTAGCCGAGAAGATTAGAAGGCTTAAGATAGGATCAGGAGATTTAATTTAGCGACATTATTTAGGAGATCTAATTAGAATAAATTAAATAGAATAATGTAGATAAGGAGAAGGAGGTTGATTAATAAAAATATAGTGGCCATGCTTGTTAAACTTAATGAACTTAAAAATGGTTAAGTACTTAAATATAAGGGCATAAGAGTAAATTTCACCCATAATTCCCACTCTTATACTATTCCCGTAACCATACAAGTTCATTATTATTCTCAAACAAAAACTATAAATGTAAGAAGCAAAAAGGCTGGCCATAGGAAGATAGAAGAGAAGAAGAAAATCTAAGAAAATCGTAGGATTCAAGCTAGAGGAAAATCAATCTGAAACAATCTCTAATCTCCTTATCTTAAGCAAGGTGAATAATAGTTTCTACATTTGTATTTTGATTTTTACATTAACTGGTTTTGGATTGATAGATAAATTGGTTTTATGTTAAGTGAATGATGATATGCTTGATTTTGATTTAAAAAAGTTTAAACAAGGTTGTTTAAAAAAAGTGGGATATATACATAGTTTTAAGGTAAAATCGAGACGAAATGTTGTTCAAATGCCATGGGAAAATTTTATGTTATAGAAAACATGATTTTGGAATTGGGTTTCAATTTTATAATTTTCCAAACCGTGGAGAATTTATTATGAATTTTCAAAAGAAAATATGATTATGTGGGTTTATAAATAATTTTAGGAAAATATATTAAGAATTTGGGTCTGAAATTTTATCATGTTAGATAACATGATTAAAGCGAATTCCTAGAATTTTTGGGGATTTTTACGAAGTGATTTTGTATGGAAATTAAATTATTTTGAAAGGAGGACCACAATGATATAATTATTTTATGAGGGAAAGGGCTTATTTGTTAAATGACCAATTGGTTTAGATCTGAGAAAATTGTGGCAAATATTATCCAAAAGATTTAAAAAGTTATGAAAGCCAATCAAGCGTTTATAAGTAGGCAAGTTAGTTGCAAAAAGTTTACTTATTTTGGAAAAATCGGCTTTTACCCAAAAAAAGTTGGTTCCGCCTTCTTTAGCAAACCTTTCACCGTAGACCTCTCGATCAAGACCTTTCGACTTTATTGACCAAAAAGGTTGAAAGCAATATATATGATATCATTCAGCTGGTATGTAGTAAATTGATCTATGTCGACAGGTATGGTGTCGAAGGGTTGCTTATGAAGGGTTGCTTCCAAAGTAGATGGATCCTTAGCTTATTTTTATTTGAAAAGAGAAATCACTTGCTTCTAAAGATCTTACGACACAGTCAAAATGACTAGTTTTCAAAAAGTTGTTTTAAAAGACCTTTCGACAAGGTTGAAAGGTAGAGTTTAAAAGTTGTTTTATAAGACCTTTCGTCTTAATCGAAAGGTTAGGTTTGAAAGGATTTAAGAGACCTTTCGACATAGTCGAAAGGTTTGGCTTCGAAAGGTTGTCTCAAAGCGATTTTTGAAAAGCACTACCGCCTTTATATTATTTAACCTTTCAAAGAGATCGAAAGCAGAAGCTTTTGACTTATTTGAAAGGTTTACTAGTTTTCTAAATACAAGTCGCTTCCCAACCTTCCAAAAAATGTCAAAAGCAGGAGCTTTCGACATAGTCGAAAGGTTTAAATGTTTTATAAAGTAAAGTGTGGTTTTGAAAACTTTCACCTATGACCCAAAGTCAAACCTTTCGAAAGATTTGGTATTCAAGGGATTTGAAGGGGTAACCTTCAAAGCATTCGAAAGGGATACTTTCAAGTGATTTTGAAGCTATGCTCTACCCTTATATAATAATACTTTAACATGGTTGAAAGGTTTTGAAGGAGGGGTTTTAAAGTATTATAAAGGCTGGAGCCTATTGTTTTAAAATTTATGTTTTATGCTTTTGAAAGGGTTGAAAGCAAACCTTTCGAAGGGGTCAAAAGGTTGTTTCTTTTAAACTTATAAACTATTATTTAACCTTGGTGATACCGAGGTGAGCTTAATGAGTGAAACACAATAGTTGGGGATAAATGGGATATAAACTAATGGGTTAGTCATGTAGATAGCATGAGATAATTATATTTATAGGGATAGTATGTGTTAAGTGGCCAAGTGAAGGGTTCATGGTTATCCTAGGAAAACTGTGGGATGTTTGATGGATATACAAGATCAAGTTATAGATGGACAGTCTCCATATGATCGAAGAAGGGTTCATAGTTATCCTAGAAAATTTATGGGATGACTGATGGATATTCAACATCATGTTGGGGATGGATAGTCTCCACCTTTTCAATGAAGGGTTTATAGTCATCCTAGGAAAACTATGAGATATGAGATAGACAGTCCACGTCCGCTTAAGTAAAATGAATATTGGATTGATAGTCTCAATTTGAGGCAAATTAAAATCTAACAGGGGATGGGGAAATCCTAAATGTTTACAAGCATGCATATCATCATAATATTTTGAAAATATACGTTTTAACCATTGTAGATGCAGGAGCAAAGAATATGGTTTTATAAAGGATTATGGATACTAGTGAGGGGAATACCCGTTTCTCTAAGCAGCGTGGTCTCACTAGATACCTAAAAGGATTGAGATATTAGATTATTATTCGTACCTGGCATTATGTCTGACTCGAATTTTTTGTTTTCCCCTTAAACTCTCGGGTACTCAATTGATTTTGAGTAGTTCAAGATTTAAGGTTCTCAGGTTTTCTTCTCTAATGAATAAAAATTCTGGAGATGTGCAGGAGGCAGATAAATATATAGAGTTTTTCTTTTCGTTGTGTGTTTATTTGTAAAGACAGATTTATTAGCCTTACTATATTCTTTGATCAACCAAAGAATCTTCTTCATATATCCCTCTTGGCATAATTGTAATAATTATATTTAGTAGAACGTGGTTAACGTAATTTAGGGATGATGCAATGAATAAGAAAAGTTTTATTTTGATGAAATTTTCCATATTTTCGTGATATGTTTATCAATGCATCTAACACCGCCATATTTTGTCACCAAGATTAATATCTATGGATGACTGCAGGTCTTTAGCCAACAGTTTTGGACCTCCAAGTAAAGGGATGTCATTATGAGGTCACGATTTACCTTTTCCTCTATTAGCAATTCCCACTTGGAATGATAACAATGTCTTCCAGGAAACAATGCAATGTTAACATTCATCCATTATTTCTATGCTTCTTGAAAGGCTAAACAAAGTCTTTTAAGCTTTTATGGTTTGATCTTTAGTGAAAAAAGATTTTGAAACTAAAAGTAGAGATTTTTATTTTGAAATTTTAAAAGTTAGAAAAGATGGCAAATAGAGATGAGAAGAAAAAAGGAGATGGAATGAGATAAAAATGAAAATGTGGATGTAAGTATGAGATGAAGTAATTAAATAAATAAAGGAACCAAATCCCCAAAATGCCCTTGCATCATTATTTTCAAATTTATCACCTCATAAGCCACCAAGTGGACAAGCATTTGAAAAAATATTGGATAATAAGGTATTTCATGTACCTTAAGTTGATTTTTGCACTTAAGTTATACTTTTACTTTAAATCCATCTTCCTTTTCCACGATTTTTCAAATTTAAATATTATTTACATTTTTATATACTTATTATTATATTATTTCAAAATGAAATTATTTCACATTATAAATGTTTTTTAAAGAAAGATCAAGGATATTACAACTTCTAATAACTTGTCGTTCAATAAAAGGCTGAAAATCCGAAAATTGCGTTTCAGTCATATATTCATTTTTTCATCAAACTATCTATTTATGTAATCAAAATTTTAAAAATAAATTTTCTAGTATCAGCTATAAATTAAAAGAGGGCTGTTAAAATTATTAAAAACCATTAATCAAATATTTAAGTTAAATTAAATATTCCTAAATTAAAATGATAAAATTCCGAGTCGTTACATTCTTCTCCTCTTAAAAGAATTTCGACCCCAAAATTATCACCACATGAATACCCTATACTATTCCTAAGGTCGCATGATGTTCATTGATCATCTATATGCTAAATGTGATCCGATCGCTACTCGACTACATAACTTCACTTCCGAATAAATATCACTCATCTGATTCACTAGCGCGGACTCTAATCAAGCTTCTTGATTAGAAATCTCTATCCTCCTTACATAGCCATATAATATGATACAAAGTTTTGGCTCCATGTCCAGAACCCTCACCAAGTGTTCGCAGCTAAAAATTGAGTGATAGAACCTTATTTGGAATGGTGTGAAACATCTCAAAGTCATCTACTCAAAACTTGGATCATAAACTATGTGAAAAAGAGAAATGATCAATATTTAACTTAAGCACTTATTTTACTAGTTCTCACTAATACTAATTTCTTCTTTTGTTAAAATTATTAATGAAAATGCCTCATAAAAATGTGACTTAAAATTTTAATCTTGTAAAATACCCTATTATATCATAAGAGTACATACCATTATCTGGTTCAAATCTTTTTATTTTGAGTTTATCCTGAAAACTACACACTTAATTTTGTTTCAAACCCCATTTTGAAATGATACTATATATTTTAAACACATAATATATATATATATATATATATATATATATATATATATATATATATATATATATTCATTTATATAAATATAGTCCGAGTAACCCCAAAATGATACTAAGGAACTGGTTACTACCAAAGAGTATCATATATTCCCTTACCAAAAAGGTAATACTTAAGAGAAGGGCCTACCATTCGAATACATCTCCTTCTCGTTTTTAGTTATTTTCAGTCAAACTATTTAACTAAAAATATTTATTCTATTTTAAAATTCCCATTTTGAAACAATACTTTTCAAGTTTCCAAATAAATAGTATTTCCCAAATATCAATTCCCAACTTGTTTTGGCTTCATACGGATTCGAATTCGTTTCGATCATACGATGATAAAGATACTAATTTACTAAGTGCACTACAACATTCGTGTAAAACCCACTATTTTTGATAACATTATTCAGGAGATTTAATTAGATAAATTAAATATAATAATGCAAATGTTAAGTGATAAAGGGGTTGAGATTTGAACAAATCTAATTAAGGCTATGCTTAATAAAATAATTAAATGGGCTTAAGAATGGTTTTAGGTTAATTAATCTAAATAAGGGCATATTAGGAATTTGTCGCACATAACCCTTACCCATAAATACTCTCGTTTCTACCATTTTGTTCCCATTCACGTCAAATTTAAAACGAAAACAAAAAACATTAAGTGGAGCCGACCATAATCAACGAGAAGAGGAGTTTACTTAAAAGCTAAAGACTCAAGCTTAGGGGAAATCAATCTTAATCCAATCTTCTTAACTTAATCAAGGTGAATAATAATTCCATCTCTATTTCGTTTTATAAATATATGTTTTCAGATTTAAGGGTAAATTCGTTCTTATGGTGAAGTGGATGATGATATGCTTAAATATTAATTTGTTTAATTTACAAAAGATTGTTTAAATGGGAATATGGTTTTAGGGAGAAACCAATTTATTTTGATGTTTAAATGCCATGGTAAAATTTTATGTTATGTAAAACATGATTTTGGAGTTGGGTTTTAATTTTGATAATTTTCCAAGCCATGGAAAGATTGTTATGAATTTTTAGAGGAATATATGGTTATTTGGGTTTATAAATTTATTTCGAAAAATATATTCAGAATTTAGGTGTGAAATTTTAACATGTTTGGTAAAATGATTAAAGCGAATTTATGGAATTTTTAGGGATTTTTCCTAAGTGATTTTCTATGCAAATTAAATTATTTTAGAAGAGGGACTTCTTTGCAATATTGATTTGGCTTAATGGAAAGGCTTATTTGTTAAGTTAACCATGGTTCATCTGAAATTAGCAGCAGTTATCTTAGTAAATAATTTGAAAAGTTAAGGCCACCAATCCGGTGTTTACACATGGCAGGTTAGTTAAAAAGGGTTTATTTAATTAGTATTAAAATAGGTTTTCTCAGAAATGTTGGTTCCGCCTTCTTTAGGAGTACCTTTCGACTCAGAACTTCCGCCTTCAACCCAGTCGAAACCCACTAAGCCAAAAACAATACACAAGTTATCATAAAGATGGTATGTACTGGATTGGAGAAAGGCAGAAGGCTAAGTGTCGAAAGCAAGGCTTCCAAAGGGGTCGATACCTTGGTTTGTTTTAAAAAGATAAGCGCCTGCCTTTGTTTTATTTAAACCTTCAAAGGAGTCAAATCATATGTTTTCAAAAGAGGTTTTTAAAAGCTTTTGAAGGGCTTGCCATCAACTTATGTTTACTTTCAAATGGGTTCCTTTACTTAAATAATGCTTTTGAAAGAAGGGGTTCCGACCCAGTCGAAGCCCTACTGTCATTCTTTAGCCTTTCGAAGGTGTTGAAGTCATCAATGCTTTCGAAAGGTAGCCTTTGTTTTTTAAGATGTTCTAATCCTCTTCTGAAATGCTTTCGAAGGCAATGGATTTGAAAGGGGTTTCGACGTTGTCCTTTAATGTTTTTTCAAATTGTTTGAAGCTTTCGAAAAAGGTGGTGCCGACGCCATCATGTCTTCCATAACATTTTTATACAATAAAAGATGGTTTCGGACGGGATACTTTCGTCTATATTCACTTTGACCCAAATAATATTTTAAGTATAAGCCCAATTGTTTCGAAAGGGGTAATTTCAATGTATTCGGAAGGGTTACTTCCAATGTTTTCGAATGGGGTCCTTTCAATGATTTCGAAAGGGTTACTTCCAATGGTTTTGAAAGGGATACTTTTAATGGTTTCGAAGCTAAGCTTCTATGTGTTATTAAGTAATATTTTATTACATTCGAAAGGTTTCGAAGAGATGTTTAAAGTGTTTCGAAAGGCAGCGACTTAATTTTTTGAAAAGAGATTTATATGCTTTCGAAGTAGGTTATCCAATGAAGTCGAAAGCAAAGTTTTAAAGGTTCGATAACCTTTATTTCAAAGAAAATAATCCAATCTCATTTTTGAAATAGAACCATGACATAATTGAATAAAGTGTTTTGAAAAGGAGTTTCTGAAGAAGTTCTCCTTGATAAAATTATAGGGTAAAAGGATTAACCATGTTTTATATGAAAAGTATTTCAAGGACATTAAACCCACGTGAGTGGTATTATTTTGTAATTTTGGATGCTTCTTCAAATATAAATATATTCACATTATAATTGACCTATAACTGCATATTGGGGATAGAAGGGTAGAAGAACCAGCTTGGTTAACCAAGTAGTGAATATAAATTGATTAAATTCCTAGATGAGTAGAATTGCATCCAAGAGGTCAGGTTGACCAGAATATAGGATGCTTGAATATGGAAGTCATCAGGAAGACAGGTTCATAGTGCACCCAAGAAAACTATGATTAGGAAGTTATTGGGGCTACCAATAGGTTCATAGGTTCTTATCACCTTTAGATAAATTGTGAAAGGATGAACTGACTCAGAAATTAGAAGACCAGATGAGGATGGTGTAGGGTCGTGCCTTATACTTCAACTGTTAGTCCCTAGTTGATACGAGTCCACAATTCCACTACGTAAGGCTTATTTAAAGGATAATAATAAAAGTAGGTTTATGCACATAAAAGAATATATAACTTTTGTTGGTTATTGGTTGTCTTACAAAGCCATTAGGTTCATAGTGGGCCTAGAAAAATTATGAGATTGACAAATAGTCAAGATAACACTAAGATGATTGTTGTAACGACCCAGTATTTTCAACCATTCGCATCCGCACATGTCGGACTTGAATTGTTCAAAATACCTCGTTGTAAATAAAATTTGGCAAATCTCAAAATATACAGTAAATAATTAATCACAGAATCACAGACACAGAATCAGAATACTCGCAGCAGAATTTAAAAATACTTAGTGGTTCATGAAGCCACTATAAATAGTCTCAATCAAATAAAAATTACATAGTATTTAAACCAAATATAGTTTTAAATCATCAGTAGAACAATCCAAATGTCCACTAGTCTTGATTTCATAAATTTAGATAAAGAACTGGAAGGGAAGTTTGCCAGCAGCTTGAAAGTGATCTACAGAAATCCTAGCTCCGGGATGAAAACTGAACTGCAACTCAGGCTGACCCGAGCGTAAAATAAAACATAAACACTCGAGTCAGGACATACATACTTATATAGTGTAAGCTAATTCAAGTGTACTGTAATATAGAGCAAGTAACTTAAAGGATGCTTGAGACCTCCCATCCTCTAAGGATCCGTTAAACTATTTACTATGTAGTAATATTTTCGCTATTATAATAGTGTCTATATTAAAATAAACTTACTTTTAAATAGCGTTAAGGAGTGACCCAATATTCCCCTTAACACGTAATAGTCCCAGTAGTCCATCCAATATCATGGTCCCTCCTGATCGGGAAGCCACCAGAGGATACCACACGGGCTACGGGAGAAAAACAAAATCGTACAAGGCTCGCTATGGTAGGTGACACGGCACAACTAGGCAATGCCAGGGTAGATATACCAATTACGCTTCCGGACCGATGGTAACGCGTAGCGCGCAGCTACCGCCCACCTCGAACAACACTCCCAAATCAAAGGTGCGCACCAATACAATCACATAAGTAATAGAATGGCATACGAAGAAGTGCGTCCGATCAGAGGTGCTACCTCATTAATCCGTCAATCGCTCCTGTTTTAGCCACCTTATTCCAACTCACGGGAGTCGGGTCCACGTATTTACCTCATAGAAAACGCCACCACCATCCTACTTCATTCTGGAATCTCCACCGCGTACACGGTTGTCAAAGTGGTTTTCGGTATCGACAGAGAGTATGCCAGACATCCGATCCCGGTCTCTTTAACAACCAAGCGTTATTATAACCCAAGGTTACAACTTTAAAAAAATGGTATTTATACTTTAAAAATCAAAATAAATTTCAAATACATTTTAATATCATAATATCCTTTCAAACATCATTTATTTAAACATCAGTCATTTCATTTAATATAAACTACCATTTAAATCTATTCAATTTATTTAGGAATTAATTGCCTTTCAACTCACATTTAAAAGTTAAATTCTTCCATTTAAAACCATTTAAAGTCAATTCCTTATTCTTATTTATTCATATTATATTCCAAAATTTAAGCTTTTTTTTCCAAAGATTATTTCCATAAATTTTATTAAAACAACCAAAATTCAGTTTCCATAGCACTTATAAAATGCTACCTAAAGTTATAGGTTAAAACAGTCTATTTACAAAAGACAACATTTAAGTGCTGTAATTTATTAACTTAACCATTAAGTTTTAAATTCCCAAAATAAAACTTAATATCAATTAGTTTACTTAACTAAAATCTCACTTTTAACAAAAATTCATAATTTTCCAAAATAAGTTATACTCCAAAATTTTACATAAACATTCATTTATTTAACATTTGACTCATTCAAAAATCATTATAAATAAAAAAAAAAATAAAATCCTTCAAATACATTTAAACGAGAAAATTATAAACTTTCTATTTAAAATATTTTTTAAAACATTTCGTAAAAATATTATATAAACCACGGGTCTGTATATAGTTTTCTAGCCTAGGTCAAGTGATACGGATATATATCATTTCAATCCGCAATTTACAAAAACCCCGGGTTCTATCATTTCAAACTCGCAATCCCAAGTTAAATATTAAAAATTTAACAATTAAATAAATAAATAAATAAATAATTATCGTACAGGCCTATCATTTCAGCCTATAACGATCTCAATTTACAGGAAACTTGCAGTGATGATTTAACAGTAAATAAGCATTAAATAATATAGCTGCAACTATATTACAACAGATAAACAACTGATGAGGTGTCAATTTAAAATGGGGTTTAACATCATACGTTATATTACGGACAGATGACATTTAATAAATAATTTACAAATACACTTGCGATAATTCACATAAATATAGGTATCTTTGTCTGGTGAGAAATACTCACCTTAAACTGCAGATAATCAGATTCAAACGATTTTACCACTTGATAAAGGATCGTACAAATGGCACGATTAGGTTTCCGCGGATGCCACGCCTTGATTCAAATCTAAAATAAGATCCAAATACCAAATACGCGACTTTTAAAATTACGGTCAAAGCAAAATTTTCGAAACAACTAGAACGAATAGAATAAAAGAAATTTGGTTCAGCTTTTGCTTGACTGCCTCACCCCACATCCCGACCCCAACTTCATAGGCTTGGCAATACTATTTATTATTATTATACATTTTATTATTATTATTATTATTATTATTATTTCCACCAGCATACCCTAACTTATCTACTTTTGAAAAATATGTATTTACACAAACTTGCGTCTCTGCCTAAACTATTCTTCAATGCAAACTCTCTCTGTTTCTTAATTACAACACGTCTCTGCCACTTCAATTTCAAAACATTGTCGAATTCAGAAACATTAAAATTTAAATTTTTAACCATTCTTAACTTTAAAAATCATATTCCTACTTCAGAAAAATGTTCATTTGGATACCATTTATCTTATGATTAAATAAAATAAATTTTATAAATAAAATATCCAAATTTACTATGAATCATTTGTAAGTCAGAATTTCTCAATTTTACTTAACTTGTATATATATCTTTCCAAATAACTTTACACTTAATTTAAAAATACCCACTTCCTAAATAAAACTAAATTCTCATTTATTTACTTAACTTAACAATTTTATTTAAAACCCAATTTCAAATTTTCAAGTTAAGTCATAAATTGAAATTTCACCTTTCCATTTGAAAACAACATTTTCAATTATTTACTCACAAAACACATCCGTTCCATAAATTTTTTTCCCCTTTTATAGTTAATATACACTAAATTTTCATCACAACTTTATTCATTTAGACATCAATTCAACTATGATTCAAGTTAAATAAAAGTTATTCCAAAATGTTCCATTTCAACCGTCTTTCATTTTATCAATTTAAAGTACATTATTTATTATACCAAACATATCCATTTTCGGAAATAACTTTTATTAAAATTTCTAGGTTAGATTTCAACTCCATATTAAATCAAATTTAATTATTATGTCATTTATCGTAAATAAAATCTTTAAATTCACTTTAAAACCAATTATTAACTTACAAAAATTTAACTAAAAAAAAAAACAAAACACGTTTAAAATTTTAAAGCCTTAAGTCAAATTTTCAGTTAAATTACATAAATTTTATTTCAAAAATACTTAATAATTTTTACAAAAATATTATAATATATTAACCATGGGCTTGTTCGGGATATAAGCTCGGTTATGAAAACTTAGAGGGACGTGACATGGTGGAGAAGTAGCCGAGCAAGGCAAAAGGGAAACAGAGAACAACAAGAAGAAGAAAGGGAAAAACTGGAAGAAGAAAAGAAAAGTAAAACCATTACCTGATAGAGGCTTCAGCACAAAAGAAGAAGAAGGCTAAACTATGAGATGCAGAGGAATGTTTTGGACGAGGCTATGTATTTATAAAGAGGAGTTGCTTTGTATGCAAGGAAGTAAAATATACTCGGTCCAAAATGGAACATAGGCACGGCATGCAGGGAAACAAATAGGTGAAAATTGGCAAGAGATCTCTAGAAAAAATATGCGCGATTTACTTTCCAGTTTGTTATGCTTGAACGTTGTTTCTCTTTTTTTTTTTTTGAATTCATGGATAAGCTTGCGTGATTTTAGGCAAAACGGTCAGCGAATATAAATTGGCTCTGTACTGAAAAGGCAAATGAAATAAATGTTTACATAATTTGCTTGATCAGTTGTACGAAAATTTGCAAAACAAATTGCAGTGGGAAACAAGAAGCAAGAGATATGGATTCGTGCTTTATGAAATAGAGTAGCGTGATTCACTATTCCCAGTTATACGAAAATCTTGATTAAATGCATGCGTTGATTACTTTCCAGTTTCTTTAGTTTGAACGTTATTTTATATGCGTGATTTATGCTGCCAATTTATGAAAATTTGATTTCAACATTTTATACCATTTAATAGTTGCGTGATCAGCTATATGAAATTTTGATCTTTATTAAATGAAAGGCAAGAATTGGCAAAGATTTTGAAATGAAAAAGTCATATACAAAAATTAAAGCCCAATTGAAAGCTATGGAAAAGGTAACGTTTACTATAAAACTACTGGCTGATATTTTAATCCTTATAGATATAAATATGATTTTTAAAATACGCCAAACTGACGCATTACTATGCGCCCAAAAATTTATACAAAAGTAACGTTTTTAATTTATACGTTTTTACGTTACTTATATCATTACAATGCATGCTCTTTTTAAATGCGAAATTTAACAGTCTGTAAAACACTGAATTTTACAAAGTTATTACTTAAATTAAATTCGCTTACAATTTTTGTATTTTAAATATACAAAATTCATTTTTTATTAACATTGCGAATTTGAGTTGTCTTTTAACAAAATTTAAAAACTTCAAAACTTTCAGTTTATGTTTAGACTTTTAGGAAATGATTTAATCAAATTAATATGTATATAAATTGGGAAGTAAATTTTACTGGAAAGAGAAAAATAACGCAAGAGATATGAGTAAAGAGAAAAAACGCATATGAAATAGGCAAGCAGATAGGAGAATGGATACTGCGCATGACTGAGATTTAGGAGAAAATTGTGTTTTGAAAAATGCAAGAAATAAATTTTGTTGAATGGAAAAAAAATCTATGGAAATCAAAATTTTAAAGTAATGCGTTGAATTTAGAGGCAACATTTTGATTTGAATGCTAGAATATTCCTTCCCTTTAAAACACCTGCCACTGATAAATTTACTCATTTACACTAAGGTCATATTTTTAAGAATGTGTACCATAGCCATAATATTTTATGCCCAAAATATACCGAAATAACGGATTAAGATTCTATACGTTTTCTTATATATAATCTTATATATATATACGATATTTATTCCCTAAATTTAGGCGCCCTTTTTAATGCGTAATTACCCAGTTCATTTATACACTAAAAAAATTCGAAATTCTGACCATTCTGAGACTCGAACTCGTGACCTGTCGTGAATAGCCCAGATGTCTTAACCACCTAAGCTATTAATGTTTTCTTAATTAAAATTTGATTTTGCTAGAAATTAAGTTATTTACCATCTTCGACAAAACCCCAAATTTCCAAATTAAAGTTAATTCTTAACCATGTCAAAATTTCAGAGATCTTATTATTTAATTAAAAATTTGGTCAATTGTTTTTATTTTTATTTTTAATCACTTTAAAATTTAGATTTTTATATAATAAACCCCAAAGTTTTTAAAATACAAGTGAAAAATACTTGTTAAAAATTTGGGCTGTTACACTCTCCCCCACTCAGAACTTTTCGTCCTCGAAAAGGAAGAAGGTAGGGGAATAGAAACAAGCTGAAAGAAAATTAAATTGAAACTTAAATTAGAATCATTAATCTAAACAATAAAAATTCAATTTTAAATTAATCATGGATTTCATCTATTTATACTTAAAATTTTAACATTTATTTATTTACATATTTACTTGTATAATATCCCTACACTTAAAAAAAAACATTCATTTTTTTTTATCCAAATTTTACACAAGGTATTATAACATTCTAATTTAAAATGTTTAATTTTAGTCCAAATTTGAAATGGTAATTTAACTTAATTTTTAAAGTAAATTTACCATTTCCCAAAATAAACTAAATTCCCCATTTAGTTTCTTCTTTATTCCAAACTATAATTAAATTTATTTCTCTCAATATTTTTCTCATCTATGTCAAATATGTTTACACTTATTACAACTGTTTAAATTTATTCTTAGTTCCTTAACATCATTTTATATTAAAAATTATTCCATTACCCTTTAATTTTATTTTCCTCTGTTAATCTTTTTATAACTAGAGTTTAAGTGTATAACATTTATATAACCACTCAAATTTTATTTATAAATCTTTTTATATTGTATATTATCCAATTACATAGTTAATTTCTGAATGATTTAGGTAAGTTATATTGGCATGCAATTATACAAGTAAAAATTTTCCAATTCTATTATTCAAGTTTAAATATTCATTCAAAATTTGACTTTATTTTATCATTAGAATCACCTTTTAACATAAATTTATGAATTAAATTTCCAATTAACTTCAAACCCTTTAGAGATAAATAAATACATACATATAGCATATGTCAAATCAAATTTAAATCATATATCTATATATATTATAAATTAAGTCATATTTAGAAATTCAAATCAATTAAATTTTTGAAGCAAAACTACAACGTGGTCTCTTTACTTCGATACTCGAAAATGAATGTCGATGATGTTGTAGTCATCACCGAAATTATTTTCCAGCGACAAAGAGAAGAGCACTAATTTTTAAAACTTTTAAAATTCTTTGGAAACAAATTTATATTCGAAAATAATTTAAATAATAATATATCCTTTTAAGACTTTAAACACAACGTTTGAAACTATCAGAAATTAAATTCTTAAATTCTTGTTTTAAATTCATTTCTGTTTCCAAATAAATTTACAACCATGTTTTATAGTTTAATTATTTATATTAGACAAAACACATGGTCTATAAAACCATAAATAAAATCAAAACTATTATCTCTTGACAACTAGTTAAATAAATTATAAAATTCTGAAAATTATACTTATATATAATATTAGATTTTTCCCAAATATAGGAATAAATTTTTCAAAACAAGGATAGAGATTCAAATTTGATGGATTCAAATCAAAGAGAATTTTGATTTAAAGATAAATTGGAATCAGAAGATCCGATGATTACATAACAGAACAAGGAACCAGATAAGTTTATATAAATCACGGGCAATCTTAACCAGGTCAACCGTGACTTAAAGAGTCAGATCGAATGCAGATTTACCATTCGATCCGATGAGATAGAGTTCGGAATAACCAAAGATACTAGCATCTAAACCGAGGTTAAATATAAATCTTTGGTGAATCAATGCTAATTGTAAAGGAGTTTCACCCCTTTATTAGAATATTGGCGAGACCGCCAATTCACTATAAAGATCATCCGAAGTGGAGTTATGGGATACTCCAGAATCGAAAGAAAATGAATAGTGAGGGACACGAATGAACTTCGGAACCGCAGGGAACGTTCCAAAATTCAAAGGAAATCGAATCAAAATTAAGAGATTCAAGCTCGAATGAAAGTGATTCTGTAAATCAAATTTACCATACATTCTAAGTTTTGCCTAGAGCCAAAGCTCTGATACCAAATGTAACGACCCAGTATTTTCAACCATTCGCATCCGCACATGTCGGACTTGAATTGTTCAAAATACTGCGTTGTAAATAAAATTTGGCAAATCTCAAAATATACAGTAAATAATTAATCACAGAATCACAGACACAGAATCAGAATACTCGCTGCGGAATTTAAAAATACTTAGTGGTTCATGAAGCCACTATAAATAGTCTCAATCAAATAAAAATTACATAGTCTTTAAACCAAATATAGTTTTAAATCATCAGTAGAACAATCCAAATGTCCACTAGTCTTGATTTCATAAATTTAGATAAAGAACTGGAAGGGAAGTTTGCCAGCAGCTTGAAAGTGATCTACAGAAATCCTAGCTCCGGGACGAAAACTGAACTGCAACTCAGGCTGACCCGAGCGTAAAATAAAATATAAACACTCGAGTCAGGACATACATACTTATATATTGTAAGCTAATTCAAGTGTACTGTAATATAGAGCAAGTAACTTAAAGGATGCTTGAGACCTCCCATCCTCTAAGGATCCGTTAAACTATTTACTATGTAGTAATATTTTCGCTATTATAATAGTGTCTATATTAAAATAAACTTACTTTTAAATAGCGTTAAGGAGTGACCCAATATTCCCCTTAACACGTAATAGTCCCAGTAGTCCATCCAATATCATGGTCCCTCCTGATCGGGAAGCCACCAGAGGATACCACACGGGCTACGGGAGAAAAACAAAATCGTACAAGGCTCGCTATGGTAGGTGACACGGCACAACTAGGCAATGCCAGGGTAGATATACCAATTACGCTTCCGGACCGATGGTAACGCGTAGCGCGCAGCTACCGCCCACCTCGAACAACACTCCCAAATCAAAGGTGCGCACCAATACAATCACATAAGTAATAGAATGACATACGAAGAAGTGCGTCCGATCAGAGGTGCTACCTCATTAGTCCGTCAATCGCTCCTGTTTTAGCCACCTTATGCCAACTCACGGGAGTCGGGTCCACGTATTTACCTCATAGAAAACGCCACCACCATCCTACTTCATTCTGGAATCTCCACCGCGTACACGGTTGTCAAAGTGGTTTTCGGTATCGACAGAGAGTATGCCAGACATCCGATCCCGGTCTCTTTAACAACCAAGCGTTATTATAACCCGTGGTTACAACTTTAAAAAAATGGTATTTATACTTTAAAAATCAAAATAAATTTCAAATACATTTCAATATCATAATATCCTTTCAAACATCATTTATTTAAACATCAGTCATTTCATTTAATATAAACTACCATTTAAATCTATTCAATTTATTTAGGAATTAATTGCCTTTCAACTCACATTTAAAAGTTAAATTCTTCCATTTAAAACCATTTAAAGTCAATTCCTTATTCTTATTTATTCATATTATATTCCAAAATTTAAGCTTTTTTTTTCCAAAGATTATTTCCATAAATTTTATTAAAACAATCAAAATTCAGTTTCCATAGCACTTATAAAATGCTACCTAAAGTTATAGGTTAAAACAGTCTATTTACAAAAGACAGCATTTAAGTGCTGTAATTTATTAACTTAACCATTAAGTTTTAAATTCCCAAAATAAAACTTAATATCAATTAGTTTACTTAACTAAAATCTCACTTTTAACAAAAATTCATAATTTTCCAAAATAAGTTATACTCCAAAATTTTACATAAACATTCATTTATTTAACATTTGACTCATTCAAAAATCATTATAAATAAATAAAAAAAATAAAATCCTTCAAATACATTTAAACGAGAAAATTATAAACTTTCTATTTAAAAATATTTTTTAAAACATTTCATAAAAATATTATATAAACCACGGGTCTGTATATAGTTTTCTAGCCTAGGTCAAGTGATACGGATATATATCATTTCAATCCGCAATTTACAAAAACCCCGGGTTCTATCATTTCAAACCCGCAATCCCAAGTTAAATATTAAAAATTTAACAATTAAATAAATAAATGAATAAATAATTATCGTACAGGCCTATCATTTCAGCCTATAACGATCTCAATTTACATGGAACTTGCAATGATGATTTAACAGTAAATAAGCATTAAATAATATAGCTGCAACTATATTACAACAGATAAACAACTGATGAGCTGTCAATTTAAAATGGGGTTTAACATCATACGTTATATTACGGACAGATGACATTTAATAAATAATTTACAAATACACTTGCGATAATTCACATAAATATAGGTATGTTTGTCTGGTGAGAAATACTCACCTTAAACTGCAGATAATCAGATTCAAACGATTTTACCACTTGATAAAGGATCGTACAAATGGCACGATTAGGTTTCCGCGGATGCCACGCCTTGATTCAAATCTAAAATAAGATCCAAATACCAAATACGCGACTTTTAAAATTACGGTCAAAGCAAAATTTTCGAAACAACTGGAACGAATAGAATAAAAGAAATTTGGTTCAGCTTTTGCTTGACTTCCTCACCCCACATCCCGACCCCAACTTCATAGGCTTGGCAATACTATTTATTATTATTATACATTTTATTATTATTATTATTATTATTATTTCCACCAGCATACCCTAACTTATCTACTTTTGAAAAATATGTATTTACACAAACTTGCGTCTCTGCCTAAACTATTCTTCAATGCAAACTCTCTCTGTTTCTTAATTACAACACGTCTCTGCCACTTCAATTTCAAAACATTGTCGAATTCAGAAACATTAAAATTTAAATTTTTAACCATTCTTAACTTTAAAAATCATATTCCTACTTCAGAAAAATGTTCATTTGGATACCATTTATCTTATGATTAAATAAAATAAATTTTATAAATAAAATATCCAAATTTACTATGAATCATTTGTAAGTCAGAATTTTCCAATTTTACTTAACTTGTATATATATTTTTCCAAATAACTTTACACTTAATTTAAAAATACCCACTTCCTAAATAAAACTAAATTCTCATTTATTTACTTAACTTAACAATTTTATTTAAAACCCAATTTCAAATTTCCAAGTTAAGTCATAAATTGAAATTTCACCTTTCCATTTGAAAACAACATTTTCAATTATTTACTCACAAAACACATCCGTTCCATAAATTTTTTTTTCCTTTTTATAGTTAATATACACTAAATTTTCTTCACAACTTTATTCATTTAGACATCAATTCAACTATGATTCAAGTTAAATAAAAGTTATTCCAAAATGTTCCATTTCAACCGTCTTTCATTTTATCAATTTAAAGTACATTATTTATTATACCAAACTTATCCATTTTCGGAAATAACTTTTATTAAAATTTCTAGGTTAGATTTCAACTCCATATTAAATCAAATTTAATTATTATGTCATTTATCGTAAATAAAATCTTTAAATTCACTTTAAAACCAATTATTAACTTACAAAAATTTAACTAAAAAAAAAAACAAAACACCTTTAAAATTTTAAAGCCTTAAGTCAAATTTTCAGTTAAATTACATAAATTTTATTTCAAAAATACTTAATAATTTTTAGAAAAATATTATAATATATTAACCATGGGCTTGTTCGGGATATAAGCTCGGTTATGAAAACTTAGAGGGACGTCACGTGGTGGAGAAGTAGCCGAGCAAGGCAAAAGGGAAACAGAGAACAACAAGAAGAAGAAAGGGAAAAACTGGAAGAAGAAAAGAAAAAGTAAAACCATTACCTGATAGAGGCTTCAGCACAAAAGAAGAAGAAGGCTAAACTATGAGATGCAGAGGAATGTTTTGGACGAGGCTATGTATTTATAAAGAGGAGTTGCTTTGTATGCAAGGAAGTAAAATATACTCGGTCCAAAATGGAACATAGGCACGGCATGCAGGAAAACAAATAGGTGAAAATTGGAAAGAGACCTCTAGAAAAAATATGCGCGATTTACTTTCCAGTTTGTTATGCTTGAACGTTGTTTCTCTTTTTTTTTTTTTTGAATTCATGGATAAGCTTGCGTGATTTTAGGCAAAACGGTCAACGAATATAAATTGGCTCTGTACTGAAAAGGCAAATTAAATAAATGTTTACATAATTTGCTTGATCAGTTGTACGAAAATTTGCAAAACAAATTGCAGTGGGAAACAAGAAGCAAGAGATATGGATTCGTGCTTTATGAAATAGAGGAGCGTGATTCACTATTCCCAGTTATACGAAAATCTTGATTAAATGCATAAGTTGATTACTTTCCAGTTTCTTTAGTTTGAACGTTATTTTATATGCGTGATTTATGCTGCCAATTTATGAAAATTTGATTTCAACATTTTATACCATTTAATAGTTGCGTGATCAGCTATATGAAATTTTGATCTTTATTAAATGAAAGGCAAGAATTGGCAAAGATTTTGGAATGAAAAAGTCATATACAAAAATTAAAACCCAATTGAAAGCTATGGAAAAGGTAACGTTTACTATAAAACTACTGGCTGATATTTTAATCCATATAGATATAAATATGATTTTTAAAATACGCCAAACTGACGCATTACTATACGCCCAAAAATTTATACAAAAGTAACGTTTTTAGTTTATACGTTTTTACGTTACTTATATCATTACAATGCATGCCCTTTTAAAATGCGAAATTTAACAGTCTGTAAAACACTGAATTTTACAAAGTTATTACTTAAATTAAATTCGCTTACAATTTTTGTATTTTAAATATACAAAATTCATTTTTTATTAACATTGCGAATTTGAGTTTTCTTTTAACAAAATTTAAAAACTTCAAAACTTTCAGTTTATGTTTAGACTTTTAGGAAATGATTTAATCAAATTAATATGTATATAAATTGGGAAGTAAATTTTACTGGAAAGAGAAAAATAACGCAAGAGATATGAGTAAAGAGAAAGAACGCATATGAAATAGGCAAGCAGATAGGAGAATGGATACTGCGCATGACTGAGATTTAGGAGAAAATTGTGTTTTGAAAAATGCAAGAAATAAATTTTGTTGAATGGAAAAAAAATCTATGGAAATCAAATTTTTAAAGTAATGCGTTGAATTTAGAGGCAACATATTTGATTTGAATGCTAGAATATTCCTTCCCTTTAAAACACCTGCCACTGATAAATTTACTCATTTACACTAAGGTCATATTTTTAAGAATGTGTACCATAGCCATAATATTTTATGCCCAAAATATACCGAAATAACGGATTAAGATTCTATACGTTTTCTTATATATAATCTTATATATATATATATATATATATATATATATATATATATATATATATATACGATATTTATTCCCTAAATTTACGCGCCCTTTTTAACGCGTAATTACCCAGTTCATTTATACACTAAAAAAATTCGAAATTCTGACCATTCTGAGACTCGAACTTGTGACCTGTCGTGAATAGCCCAGATGTCTTAACCACCTAAGCTATTAATGTTTTCTTAATTAAAATTTGATTTTGCTAGAAATTAAGTTATTTACCATCTTCGACAAAACCCCAAATTTCCAAATTAAAGTTAATTCTTAACCATGTCAAAATTTCAGAGATCTTATTATTTAATTAAAAATTTGGTCAATTGTTTTTATTTTTATTTTTAATCACTTTAAAATTTAGATTTTTATATAATAAACCCCAAAATTTTTAAAATACATGTGAAAAATACTTGTTAAAAACTTGGACAGTTACAATTGTGTTTGGACGGATGGTCTAGTTTCTTTCCAATAGCCCGATAGAGAATTTTAGTATATCAGGTAGGCTTGAGTCAGGTATATAGGTTTGTAGTGACCCTGGGAAAACTATAAATTAGAGATAGTCAATCGATTATTTGAGACATATTAGTCAGCAATACCCATGTAGCAAGAACGCATTTATTTGTCTTGTGTTTATATAATCACTATGATTGCAGGAGCATGATTGTGATAGAGATCTTATCCAAAGATACTAGTGATGGGAAAACCCGTTCCGCTTAGTGTTGTGGTCTCACTAGTTATCCATTAACCGAGATGGCATATTATTTGCACCATACTTTTTGTCGACCTAAAGTTTTTGTTCTTCCCTTTAAACTCTCAGGTACTCATTTGAATAATTCGAGAGTAAGGTTTCCAGGTTATTTAGGTTTGGTGAATAATGCTTCTAAAGACATGCAGGAGGCAAAGCTAGCTGTATAAGAGTCTATTTATGCCTGTTGTGTTATCATTTTGCTTGAATGTATGTAATGGAAAAAGTTGTATCTATTTAGCACTAACTTTGATCAACCAAGGGGCTATCTTCATATGTTGCTCTTGGAGTATTTTGTAACAATTATATTTTATCAGCACCTGAAAACATTTGAGATCATGTGATAAATATTGAAATTAATTAATGAAATCTGTATTTTGAGAAAAGTTCATATTCTTATGCTTCTGATGTTAATGATGCTATTAATTGAATTTTCATCGGAGAATAATACTATTGATGACTACTCCATCAATAACGCTTAATTTCGAGCCTTTGAATGAGGACGTTGCCACTTGGTATCAGAGCATATGTTTATATAAATTTCGAAAGATTAAAATATTTTTGAAAAAATAATCTAGTTAAATCAAAGAATATGATTGGGGTATGATATATGCTATAGTAATGTACTTATATTTGTTGTGCATGCGTATATATCCTATCATTCATTGTCATCTCTCTCTCTCTTTGAACATTCTTTTGTATCTTACCGAGGCTTGTATATGGATTACAAGAAAGGAAGATATGGAAGTAGGAAATGGAAGACTAAATCTAGGTTGAGGAAATGTTGCTAATGCGAGAGGAGCTAATCCCAAGGTCCTTCTGGCAACAGCTATGCTATGTTGAGCTAGGATTACACTATTCTTGGGGGAAAGCTTTTTGTAGGAACGGAGGATGCTATTGAAGTTGAGAATTGGCTATTGTATTATGTGAGAATCTTTGGTGACTTAGGTTTGAATGATGAGCAAAAGAGAAGGTTGGCTTCTAGGCAGTTGCAAAGAGCTGCTATATACTAGTGGAATGATATCACCATAGGTGTACCCAAGGAAGAATTGACTTAGGCAAAATTTAGAAGAAGGATCAAGGAGAGGTTCTTGTCTGAGGTAGCTAAGCCAACATTGCTTAGGATGTTTTTTGATTTGAAACAACGAGAAATGTGAGAGCTAGAACCCTATCAGTAGATATGGGGATTATGTATCAGTTCTTCGTGATTATGATGCAAGCTGGAGTTGCAGCTGGGTTAGTTAGAGGAAACGCTTCCACATTTGGAAGTGACAAACCTATAGAGACTCAAGCTTCTCAAGGAAAAAATGGAAGTTCTTTAAGAAGTAGGGAGCACGGAAGGGGAGAGTTGCCAAGAAAGGGAAAGCTATTGTTTGGTAGATAAGTTAAGTTTAGAACGAGCATTCCATATTACTTCCTTAAGGGTTGCAAATCCAATAGAAGGTTATGCAACTCTTGTGATGAGATGTAACCTTTTAGAATTTGAGCTTTTAGGTCATGCATTTACCTAATTTGTATGTGATTCACTTTATGGGTTTAGGGATTATTCTGAGTATGGATTGGTTAGGAAAATTTGATGCTAGGATATTCTGCCAGGATAGGAAGCTATCACTAAGACACTTTAATAGCTACGATTGAATTGTATACTCGTTAGAAAATTCAAGTTTAGATGTTTATGCTTTATTCGGTGCAATGGAAGTGGAGAATGAAGTGAATCGAGTTTTATTGTAAGAAAGTATATAGATGTTTTTTAGCCGGTTACAGGACTACCACCGAAACGAGCTATTAAGTTTCAAATATATCTTGTATCTGGAGTTGAACCCGTAGGTAGACCGCCTAGTTGAATGACCACTATAGAGATGAATGAGTTAAAGGTATACCTGTGCACTTAGAAGGAATTTTTTTTATCAAACAAAGGAGTTCGCCTTAGGGAGCAGTCGCGGTGTTCCTGAAGAAACAGGACGGGTTGTTAAGATTATGTATCTATTATCATAAGTTGAATGAAAAGACGATAATCGATATCCTTTGCCAAGAATATATGATTTATTTGATCATTTGAGTGGAGCCAAAGTATTTACTCAATTGGATTTTGCAACAGGTTTCGGGTAGCAGAGGATTGTGCTCCATTGATGATGTTTCGAATAAGATATGTTTTGTATTAGTGGTTAGTAATGTCATTTAGATTGACTAATGCACATGCTTTCTTCATAGATTTGATGAATCAGATCTTTCGAGAACATATGTTCGTATTAGTATTTATAGATGACATTCTGATATATTCTAGAAATGAGTAAGATCATGAGAGTCACCTTAGAATAGTGTTTGAGACGTTAAGGTAGCATAACTAAAAGAGAAGTTCTCAAAATGTCATTTTTGGAAGAAAGAAGAGAAGTTACTTAATCGTGTAGTCTCAGAAAAAAGGTTATCAGTGGATCCAACTAAGATAGAAGCTATCAATAATTAGAAGAGACCCGAGATGGTGACTGAGATAAAGAGTTTTCATGGATTACCTTGCTATTACCAAAGATTCATCAAGGATTTCTCTCGTATAGTAGCACCGATGACTAAACTAACAAGAAGGGACATGAAGTATGTTCAGACTGATAAATGTGAAGAGGCATTCGTGAAGATGAAATATTTATTAACCAATGCACCTGTTTTAGTTGTTTCGGATGGGAATCGATCTGGTGGTGTATACCGATACATATAGAATAGGATTAGGTGCTGTGTTGATGCAAAGGGATAAAGTGATTGCCTACGCTTCTTGCAGCTTAGACCGCTCGAAGTTAGGAGAAAGATTTGAGTTTTTTATGGATCACAAGTATTTAAGGTTTTTTCTCTCTCAAAAGGAGTTGAATATGAGACAACAAAGGTGGTTGGTGTTCATAGCAGCTTATGATTTTGGAATTGAGTACACACGAGGGAAAGGAAATAAAGTCGCAGATGCACTTGTAGAAAACATTAGAATGCAGTATTTGTGATGCTAGCAGAGTGGAAAGAATTAGAAGTGTTAATTATTCGTAGTATGAAGTTCAGATCGACCGCAAGTACTAGTCAGAGTATTGCAATGTTCTCTGCTTGGAAGCTCAACTAGTATTGATTGGAAGGACTATTTCTATGTAAAGAGATGATCCATTGCTAGCTGAACAAATTAGAAGGTTTGAAAGTGGAACTGAGATTGATGATTTAAAGGATTTTAGTTTTGACTGGATTGGATGGTTAAGAAAGAAGCGACGATTGTGTATCCCAGATGTTGATGACCTAAGGAAGGAAGTACGTAGGAAGTGCCATCGATCGAAGTTTACTATTCATCCTGGAAGAACTAAAATGTATCAGGATATGAAAAGGAGTTTCTTCTGGGAAGGTATGAAAAGAGATGTGTGCTTATGGGTAAAGCAATGTTTGAATTGCCAACAAGTGAAGGCCGAGCATCAGATGTCAAGTAGATTGCTTCAGCCTTTAGATATACCAGTGTGAAAATAGAATTATATATTTATGGATTTCATTGACGGATTGCCAAGGTCGAGTTTGAGAAATGAAAGTATTTAGGTTATAGTGGATAGATTGACCAAGGGTGTATTCCCGTTAAGTCGACTAGGATGACTCCTGTTATGGCTAAGTTATTTATAAAGAATACTGTTAGATTATATGAGATTCCTGGTAGTATATTAGGTGATAGGATTCTTTATTCACTAGTGATTTCTGGAAGTGTATACAAGAGATGTTAGGTACCAAGCTCAAGATGAGTACCGCCTACCATTCATAAACAAATGGGCAAATGAAAAGAGTTAACATAGTCTTGGAGGATTTGTTAAGAGCTTGTATACTAGATTTTGGAGGATCGTAGGAAGACCATCTACACCTTCTTGAATTTTCCTATAACAATAGTTATCAGACAAGTATAGGAATGGAACCTTTTGAGGTTTTATATGGAAGACCCTGCAAATCAGCCGTGTGTTGTTTGGCGACCGATGATAGATTGATTCTTGGTCCAGATATGGTAAGAGAAGCTATAGAAAAGATTGAGTTCATCCGTGCTACGATGAATGAAGCTCAATTTAGGCAAAAGAGTTATGCAGATAGGAAATCGAAAGACCAAGAGTTCTTAGTTGGAGATCATATTTTTGTCTAAGTATTACCAATGAAGGGTGTAGTAAGATTTGAGAAGTCAGGGAAATTAATTCCTAGGTTTGTTGGACCTTTCCTTATTATAGAAAGGATCAAGAAACTTGCTTACAGGATAAAGTTATCGAATAGTTTGACAGGAGTTCATAATGTATTTCATGTTTCTCATCTTAGGATGTGATCAGAGACTACTATCACTCTGATTGCATTGAAGACTTAGTAATGGAACTAGACATGACTATTCTTAGGCAACCAGTTCGTATTGTGGCTAAGATGGAAAGAAGCCAAGGAACGCGACAGTCAGATTAGTGAAAGTCAATGGAGTGACATGAGAGACTATACTTGAGAGATAGAGGACAAGATTAGAGACACTTATGCTGATTTGTTCTTATGGTATGTTTTATCTCTGTGTTTTACGTTAGCTATGTACCTTATCGTAATTTCATGGATGAAATCCTTCAAGGAGGGGAGTCTGTAATAGCCCTAATTTTGATTAACATTATTTTGAACACTTAGATAAATAAAATAAAATAATGTAAGAGGATAAGGAAATTGAGATTTGATAATTAGAATATGATTTGAGCCTTAATTAATGAATTAATAAAATTGATTAGAACATTAATTAGAAGGAGGATTTATGAGAAGGGCAAAATAAGAAAGGCAACATTCCCTTAACATACACCCTTCTATTCTCACTTCCACCCACACATTCATTCATGTAAACTAAATATTAAGGAAGGCCGACCATTATTAGAGAATAAGAGTAAGAAAAGCTAGGAAATTGAAGAGAAAGCTTAAGGAAACCAAATCAACACTCAAATCTAAAGTCTCATTATGTAATCAAGGTGAAAAATAGTTGCCATCTTACTATTTGCATATTCATTTCAGTTTTTTTAGTCAAAACCAAACTATATTTTATATTATGCCATGTTTTGAATTATTGATAGATTATATACTTCAATGATGAATTTTGGATTTATTATGAAATTATTTAATAGATTTTAATAGTGATTAGTTTATTACATCCATTTGACTTGAAATTTTGATATGATGTTAGAAACATTATTTTAGAAGTGTGTTTATAATTTCATATTCTTCCAATCATGTATGAATATTTTGTTAATTTCTTAAGTGAAGAAAATCATTTATTTCGGATTTTAGGCATTAAAAATAATTAAATAATGTTTTTTGTCCTAAAATTTTCATATGTTAAAGAATGCGATAAATATGATTTTTTTATGATTTTTGTGGATTTTTTCCAAGTGTTTTACGAATTATTATGAATTTATTAGGCTAGAAAAGCTTAATAATTATATTAAAAATATTAATATAAATTATATGGATTTCTAATTATTTTGGAAATGAGAAATCTGATCTATAGCGGTTTTTGAAAAATGATTTGGTAAAGAAAATTATTATCCAATAGGAATTAGACAAAGAATTGGAGTTGGTAAAATGATGTTGCTTTTTAAAGAAATAAAAGAGTTTCATGCTAATTACGAAATTGTTAAACATCATCAATCAATGCCGAATTCCATCCATGCAGCATGTCATGTTTAACCTATATGGAAGCATATGATAAACCTTTATTGGCATGCAATGATTCCACAAAGGTTGGGACGTGCCAGTGTCGACATTCATGCCTGTAATGTCAATGATGTCGCATGACATAACATCGTATATTAATGTCGCATCCCACTTGTCAATGTCAGCATTAATGATGTCGTTAGTTTTCAATATGAACTCCTTATGATTTTGATTCCATGTATGTTTTATGTTGCCTATTTTATACCACAAGTTTTACTGTGTTGTTGATCATTCTGCAAGTTTATAGCGACGTCGATGATGCCGTACATTATTCATACTGACATCAACTCTATAAGGCAACAATTCTGCGGAATGATCTAAGAGAGAGAGGACAATGAATGATAGGATCTAAGAGAGAGGACAATGAATGATAGCGTATTATACAAACTAATAACTATGCCACCTATAATCGACAACCTTTATATTTATGCTAAACCTATAATCGACAACCTTTATATTTATGCTATGTAACATAAAGGGTTTTGGCATTATGGCCTCATGTTTTATAAATCAGATGCTTTAACATGATTTTAACATGGAAAGGTGGGTGAAAACCAATATAGGCAATATTGATGCCACACTTTATCAATATAAATAGTTTTATTGTATATGGCTTCTTAGCCTAAGGTTTTGAGGTGCGACAACCTCTAAGTGATTTTGAAATTCATCGATGTTATTTTATAAAGCATATATATATTGGCATAATATTTTTGATGAAGTAAAGGGCTATAGTTTACTTGTTTGATTTCAAGGGTTAAATCAATTATAAAGACTTGTGTTTTCAAGTGAATAAAAAGGGTATCTAGCCTAGGATTTTAACAAAGATATTATTGTTCTTTTCACCTTTAAGTAAATTCTGATAGGATGAATTGACTTAGAGATTAGAAAACAAGATGGGACTGGTGTAGAATCATGTCATATACTTCAGCTGATACCCCTAGTTGATATTAGTCAATAATTCCAATGCGTAGGACTTTGTTGAGGGTAAAAGTAAAAGTAGGTTTACGCACAAAGAGGAATATATAAATTAGGTAAATTATTGGTTGGCCTGCAAAACCATTAGATTCATAGGAATCCTAGCAAAGCTATGAGATTGACAGATTGTTTGGATAACACTAAGATGATAGTGTTTGGATAGACAATCCAATTTCTTTCTAACAGTGATTTAGATAATTTAGGTATATCAGGTACTGAGTCGGCTGTATGGGTTTGTAGTAACCTTGGGAAAACTTTAAAGTAAAGACAAATAATCAGTTATTTGAGACACATTAGTCAGGATTACCCATGTAGCATGCATGCGTTTAATTATCTAGTGTTTATGTAACAATTGTGATTGTAGGAGCATGATCGTGATAGACATATGATCAAAAGAAACTAGTGAGGGGAAAATCCATTCCGCTCAGCTGCGTGGTCTCACTAGATATCCATTAACCGAGATGACATATTGTTATTAAATTCAAACTTTTTGCCTGACCCGATGTTTCTATTTTTCCCCTTAAACTCCCAGGTACTCATTTTAGTAGTTCAAGAGTAAGATCTCCAGTTTATTTAGGTTTGGCGAGAAAAGATTTTGAAGACGTGCAGGAGGTAAAGCTAGCTATATAGGAGTCTATTTATGTCCGTTATGTTATCTTTTTGCTTAAATGTATGTAATGACATAAGTTTTATCTATTTAGTAGTAAACTTTGATCAACCAAGGGGCATCTTCATATATCGCCATTGGATTATTTTATAATAACTATATTTTATCTGAACTTGCGCAACATTTGAGATTATGTAATGAATATAGAAACTAGTTAATGAAATCTGTGTTTTGAAAAAAATTCATTTTCTTGTCGTTCTGGTGTTAATGACACTGCTAACTGATCTCATTTTGTCATCGGAAAATAATACTATTGATGACCGCAACATTCAATATCGCTTATTTTCTAGCCTTGGATGGGGGATGTTACACATGTATGTGTTCTTCATGCATACACACAGTGGGAAATTATAAGGTTTAGAACGGCCGACCATGCTGAGTAAGGTTAATTACCAAATAAAGCAAACGACGCAAATCCATCATCACATTAACCAAGTCTTACATTATGAGATTCTTTAGCAAATTGGGAAATATGTTATCGAAATGCTTCCAAGCATCACATCTTATGGATGACATGAAACATCTTCTGCTTGTTGTCATTTGTATGCCATCAAATTTTATTTGCAGTAGATGAAGATGCATACAATCATTGTAACTTATTTGTTAGCAGAAAGTATTGCATACTGTTAGAAGGCATGCCTTTACCACTGCTCTTTGTCAATTTATATCTTTGGTTGTTGCAGAATTTAGAACATTAAAGTTTTTATCATCCTTCCAATATATCATGCATCCGCTTGGACATATGTCAATTTTTCCATATGGCAGACCAAAGTAGATACTTCTTTTTTTAGCAAATACCAATATTTTTCCAAGACATCATCTGGTGGAAGCATTTCCTTACAAATATTAAGAATCGAGTGCTAGATTTTCCAACACACTGTATGTGGATTTCAAAGCAATTTACTAGATGCCGCTGACCAATGAATCATTTTACATCTGTTATACAACGATCTTGTTGAAGTTTTTACCAGATCAAAGTTTTTTCGATTCCGAGTCTAGTTCCTCTTCTATTTCATGTTTATTAGTCCATATACTTAGACCAGTGACTTCATGAACCATTTCTGTCATTCTATCTTCTGTATTAGGTTCTTCAAAATCGACATCGATTATTTTGGGTTCATCTTCAACTATCACCGTCGATTAAATTCTTGTCTTGATTTCATCATGAAATTTTCACATGTGGTAGTTTGGTATAAAAAATTTCTATGCAAATGTAAAGCTGCAGTATCATATTCCCAGAGTTTTACAAAACGGCATTTACTACACGGACACTAGATTTTTATCCATTTGTTTTATCATTAGAAGCAACCTTTAGGAATGCTTCCACACATTGACTAAATGGCAATGGTACTTTTTTCAAACTTCTTCTACATCCAACTTCGAGGATTCAAATAATTTATTCTGTACTCAATGAAGAAAAGCAGAATACAATATACTACACAATTGAGTTTTATTTTATAGTACTAATACTATATCATATTGTTTTCATTTATTAATTTTTATTATTAATATCATGTACAATTAACTTTTATTTCATTATTAGTACCATACAAAATTTTCTTATTCAAATATCGTATACCACTATTTATTAATCACAATTTTTTACAATATATTAATTAATGTATTATTTATAATATCAATCATTTTTATCTAATTATTAATACCGTAAGCTATTGTTTTCTTTAATAATTTTTATTATCAATATCAATTATGGTTTACTTTTATTTTACTATTTAAACCATATGATAAAATTTTCTTTTACTAATATCACATACTACTATTTATTAATGACTAATTTTATTGTTAATATCATAAAAAAATTTATTTTCTTTTAGTAAAATCATGTAGTATAATTTATTCATCGTTAATTTTTAATATTTTATCATATATTATTATATCTTGAATTTTACAATTAAGTTAATGATTATGACAAGAGTAAACCATGATTTAACCGGCTGACTATCCTCCATCCTATTACAAACATAAAAAATATATATGTAATTCATAAATCAATACTTTATCACGAGCGATTCATAAAATTTTGGTAGAACTTCCCTTTATTCTCTTTACCTTATGCAAAAAAACGTATATGGAGGATAAAATAGGAATTTTATCAAAATTCTACGAACCATCAGGGATAAAATATTGATTTACAACTTATACATATATTTTTACATTCATAACTTATCCAATATTAGTAAAAATCTGATGAATATTATATCGGATGAATGTTGATTTATGTTTTTGTAAACATAAATACTAGTACACCGATCATATACAAAACTCGTTAAATAGGGCCAACAAATCCCTGGGCAGTAAATTCCTTCATATGCACCTACGTTTATAATCAACCATTTATGCCAAAACTATCAAATCAAAGCATATAATGTAATTCTAAATTCCTTTATATACAACTACGTTTATAATCAACCATTTATGGCAAAACATATTTTGATCTTAGCCTATCCATTTCAACCAAACTATTCTCATTATAAATCATCTATGAATTTAACTCATATTATTATAAAACTCAAAAATACATAATTGATGGAATGAGTGGGCAGTAAATAACAAACGAAAAATTAAGAAAATAATTTTTAAAATACCTTCTAGATTCGTTGTCCCTTGTCATGGATGATGGTATCATAGAGAACAATGAATAATGATGGAGAAGGAAGCAGAGTTACTGAAGACCGGTCATAGAGAAGGAAGGGGAGAGGATGGCGGCTTCCGATGGAAGCCGAGAGAGCGACGACTTGCGATGGATGCGGAGCAGAGATTGATGTAACAACCTGCCCTAAAACGGGCCTAATTTCGACACAATAAAAGCCCCTTGAACCTTAGGTCCATCTCTAGATGAGCTGTTAGATTAACAAAATTAAAATAGTACATGATACATAAAGCTATCTATCTATACTTTCAAAATCTCACACCAAAATGGGTAAAATATAATATCAGAAACAACTTCCTATTTCATAGAAGAAAACCATTTTATAAACACAACATGTTAAAAACCATAACATGTTTACATAAGGCCTTCATGTTATAATATTTCAAAATAACATAGCTGTTTGAACTTGGTATAATAAAATATGTAAAAAAGCATAAAATGATAGATAACTGCCACAAGTCTTAACCTCCAATTTCGTCTCCTAAATTAGCAACTCTTTTTAACCTATGTTTTAATGAGGAATGGGTCCGAATAATAAATATCTGGTGAAATGAAAATCTTAAGCCTTACCATAATTGTACTTGGGCAATATTATTTATATAAGAAATAGATTATACCTACTTAAGACTATACCAAAAGTAATAGTCATTCTAATTGATGCTGCTACAAATACTAATAACTTTAACTGCAAGCCCAAAGGCCTTTCTAGTCCAATTCCAAAATTCTAATGCAACTAACATCAATGATGCAAGAGAAAGCATCTGAACCAATAAATACCCTCTATTGGTGATTAGGCAAACGCTAAACATTTAATATCAATAAAATAGACCGGTCCACGTCCTTTAATACCTAGCCCATTTTCAAATTCTAACGCAACTATTGTTAACGATGCAAGAGAGAGAACTTCCAAACCACTTAATACCTCTTTCATGGGACTTAAGCAGACTCTGACCATTTAAGACCTCTAAAATGGGTAGGTCCCCATCATTTAAGCCCTAACCCAAGGCGGGTCCCTACGTGGTTCTCACTAGCTGACATCGTAAGAAATCTCATTGCGTCGTTTAATACTTCTCCTAAAAAGAGGCGGACTATACCACAACAACTTAATACCTCAAACCCTCAGCGGCCCCCCCGAAAAATTTCATCTACCCAATCTAAAAAGCAATTTATGACCCATAATCCACTCATGATGTCTCACATTAGTTCGACCATTCATAGGTACTAGTAGCCATATTAATTGGGCAGGATTACCCTACATAATTGGAAATAACCGTGCGTCCACTATGGTTATCTATTATAGGCAATGTCCCAATTAGTCCGCAGAGCCACAATGCTGGTAGTTAGATCTAACTGGGCAAACTTGCATGTGGTTTTGGTCTAAACTCGTATCTCTTAACATAGTCATAACTTATATGTATAACCATCACATACATACATCATCCTATATGAATAATAATTGAGGCCATATAAGGTATCCCCATATTACGTAAATAATTAGGGATTAACTCCTTAATTTACATTAACTTACTTCCCACAGATTAATGCTATTTGCTACCCTATTAATTCTAATCAATACATTCAATATGCTATAATTATTATGTTATTATTAACTTTAATAATCGACATGTTAATCTTATATGCGTACATTTTTAAGCTTGGAATTTAATGTCTAATCATTATGTTACAATTATTAGATAATAATGTGCTTACAAGTATTTGAAATATCAATCTTAAACAAATCTACAATCCCAACAAGAACTACTACTGCTATAGCCAAACAAAATGGACTTGTATAAACATGGAATATCTGTTAGTACATTAGATATTGATTTTAATAATAACAACCTTGGTAACAAATATGCATTAATATATCGATACTAATGATTTTTCTAAGTTATGTAGTATATAGTGCAGCATACTATACATGTTTTGAATTAAAGACTGTACAGTATAAAGACTCAAGAACTAGACATTATGGCTCATGAGTATAAAGATCAAGATGCGAAAATTTCAAGACTATTGTACAGCGTCTAGAGTCATAGAATATTGTTGAAGTCCCTAGTAGCAATCACTGATCTCAATTTGTCTATTTCTTATCAATTATTTTTAAATCAAAATATATTTTCAAAACATTTTAAAAGATATTTTCAAAACATTTTAAAAGATATTTTATAAACATTTTCTAAATTATAAATGTTTATAAACTATGTTTAAACTATTTTACAAAGTATCGAAATATTTTACAAAGCATTAAATTTTCAAAACATTTTAAAATAAACAAGTTTTCAAAATATACTAGGATATGTCGACATATAGGCTGGTTATATGTCAACAAATATGCCGTAGTTCTCAAAATTCAAATTTGAAATGAAGTGCCTATTCGTCGTAACTCTTCACGGATGGACATGTCTATTTGTTCATTATGTATAGGGAGTTTCCAAACGGATTTTTAACAACCACTTTATTATTATCTTCTCTCCTCTTACTCTGCCAAAATTTCAGTTGAAAATATATTCAAATTATCTCAAATTCAAATAAAAATCAATTTAATCTACATTGTATTGGCTATCTACTATATACTCTTTGACTTCAATTATCTATCTCACTCTATCAAAGAACAAAGTGCTATCTGTGATATCACAGAAATTTCAAGAAATTTAAAAAGTGTAATAATTTCCTTTATAAATTATTAAAAAATTGGTAAAATTATTATTTTCATGCAATAATAATAATGTGTTGTTTTAAATAAATAGATTTTAAGTAGGATTATTATTTACAAATTGAATCTGCGTTTGTTTATATATATATATATATGAGTTGAATTTAATTGAATTTTAAATTGAATATGAATTTGGATTAGAATATTGAAATTCAAAAGATAGATATATATCTTTAATATATTTTGGATTTGAAATTATATTATATATGATTTTATTCAGAATATAGTTATTTTATATTATTTTCTTTTAAAGGATTTTAATTCAGATATGTATTTATTAATTAGGAAATTAAAAAAGTTTTATAACCATTTAAAAATTAATAAATTCATGTAATTACATGTGTTAGCTTATAATTCTCTTTAATAACAAGTGTAAATGAATTAAGTATGGTAAAAGACAAGTGTTTAATTTTTTAACAATTGTCACCATTTTTATTTTATTTTCTTTATTTTCAATAAATCCTAAATTAAGTCTATATAAAAACATCTTTTCCCTATCTCTCAATTTCTTTGATCAGTGAATTTTTTTTCAAAACCATGAGAAAATCAAAGTCAGTAACAAAAATCTGTAACAAAGCAAAACACAATCTTTTCTCCAATTTAAAATCTGGAGCTTTTCAAATTCAAGTGCCACTCGGTTTCAAATCTAAAAGCAAGTTTTTCAAATTCAAGATAACTTAGATCAGAGGCAAGCTAAGCAACTTATCTCAGATCAACTCCAGTTTCAGTTCAAAAGATTAAATCAAGCTTCCAGAGTTTTTTTAAAATAATTCTCTGGCTTCTCTGTTTAATCGGTGAGTAAAGATCTTTCTTAAAATTTTAAGTTAATAAGAACCTAATGCATGTGAATATGCTGGAAATTTCTGATATACGATATGCTTTCCATGGTAGTATAAATATGATTTCCTGTTTATATATATGAAGATGTTTGTATGAATGTCTGGGAAGATGATATATGCTCTGTTTATAGTTTACAGTTTTAAATTATGTTCAAAATCAAATTGCTCTCCCCTTAATTTTTTTTAGAGATTGATATTTAAACAAAACTCCTTTGAAATGGTAAGATATTTAATCTAAAAATAATTTTAGATAATGATTAAGAGTAGTTTTAAAATAAAAGAAAACGAACAGTAGGAATGATTTCTTATTTCAATTGTATAATTGATTTTGTTTTCGAAATTTAGGACTTTTAGAGATAAATTCACGATTTTTAATTTATAATTTGAGAGAAATCGTGAGTTGAATGGATTCTAGGTTTTTAGCAATTGCTGATGATCGGGTTGGTGTGGAAGGTTAGAATCAATGTTGGAGGAAGCTGGGATGTTAACGAACTAAGCAAAATTATTCGATGGATTTCTCTATCACCGAGGCATTGGCGTGGGATAGATTTAGGGTTTAATGGCCTTGTTTGATCAACGATGGTCTTTGGGTTCGTGCGAAGTCATCGGTGATTCAGGATAGATCGGACTTAGGGAAAATGATGCATGGGTTGAAGGCAAGGGTTCTGGTGGATTGTCGAGAATTCTTTTGAACTAGAGTGACGGAAAGAGGATGGTTTCGACGGCAGGTTGGGTTCGAGATAGTGTTGACAAGCTCAAATTTTTTCCAGTCGATTTCCTTAAACCTGGGTAGTTGGAATCAGGTGAGAGGATCGTTGTCGACTTACCGGCGATGGCCACGATGGTCGAAGAAACGTTGACAATGTGTGCATGTACACATGATTGTCTGTTTGCTGGGTAATTCGTGATTGGGGAAGGAGTATAAAGCTTCAGGGCTGGCTCGAGAAAGGATGTGGCTGGTCTCAGGAAACATAGAGGAGGGAAACTCGGGAATTTCTTGAGTTTTGACTCGGGTTTGGTAATTTAGTATAAATCAGTTTTTTTTCTTTTTTTTCTTAAAGTTTTGATAAATTCATATTTTTTTAATAATAAAGGTATGTCCAATTTGAGTTGGTTAAAAGGGTTTTTAAACAAAATTATTTTAAATTAATTAAGTTTAAAAGTGTTTAAGATAAAAAGGGTTATCTTATATTGATTTAGGTTCGGATAATTAAGGGTTAAATTGTATAATTACTTAATGAAATTTATAAAGTTATAAATACTTAGAGTAAGTTATTAATGTATTATTACTATATGTAATTAATTAAAAGGGATAATTACTTGATGGAAGTAATTAAATGTAAGTAATTAAATGGAAGTAATTAAGAATTAATTTCTTGATGTAATTAATTAAAGGATTAATTAAAGAATACTTGATCATTGGATAAGATTAATTAAAGTTAATTAGTGAAGATGATTAATTAAAGATTACTTGTTAAAAGTAATTAATTAAAAGAGTAATTAATTAATTAGAGGATCATTAATTAACGTAATTAATTAATTAATAAGGATAATTAAAGGATAATTAATGTGAATGGTTAAGAATAATTAATCTATGTGATTAATTAAAGGTTAATTACTTAATGTAATTAAAGAATAATTAATCAAGGATGATTAATTAAGATGGATAATTAAAGGGTGATTAATTATTTGGGTTGTAATTAATTAATGACAAGTAGGCAAGATTAAGTCAATCTAAGTGATTTAATGTTGGTAATTAATTTAATTAGAGATTAATTAAAGTGATTAAGAATGAATCAATATTGCTTGTGAATGATTGAATTATCTAGTCTGATAACTTATGTACTATGATATAACATGTGGGGTTGTACTAGATATTTTGAATTATCTATTAATAGCGAATTGCTGTGTAAAGTGTGACACCTGGTATTTAAATTTGAATTGTAAACAGTTTAGATTTGTAGTGACACTGAATTCGAGGAGGCCGGGGCCGGGTATCGGCAAATACCCGAAACCACTTCGATTCTTTATAAATTTGAGTTTAGAACACAACATGCTGGAATTGGAATAGATTAAGTAACTTGTCCTTTAATTGGGCAGTAGATCTTGGCTATTGTTTGTAATAAGCCATTGACTTAAATGAGTTGAGAACTCGTAGAAGTACGAGTTACCCTGGCAATTTACGTAAGTAATATAGCTTGGTATTTCTTATCATATGGGTTTCTCACGCTGGTTTCCAGCCTGACCCGGGTGTTACTTTGTTGTAATGCTCGGGTCAGACCGAGTATTACAGATTTCCAGATAAGGACGTTCTCGAGCTCAGGAGGTGAGCTGGATGGCAAGAACGTATGGAGTATATTCCGCTGAGTATATTACTGGTGTTGTTTATCTAGGACAAGTTGTTATACTGTCCAGTTTTTTATGAGATTGAATGTAACTCTGATGTATTGACGTAAATTAACCGATACAGTTTTTCCTTTATATAACTGCTATTATTTGATATTATATTTTGATCCGCTATGAATGTGAGATTCTATGACTTGTTTCTGTTTTCTTCTTCTATCTCTTTCTTCTTTTCCTAACTATCTGGAATTTTCGGGATCGAGAATTCCGAGTCGTTACATTTGGTATCAAAGCGAGGTTAAGGGAGAACCTTGGCTCTGGTGGGTTTAATCATTAAGGATAGGGTAAGTAATACCCTAAAATGAGTTGAGTGTATATAAATATATGAGTGCGTACTTATTATTTTCTTATATAAAGTTTTAAAATGATTTTAAAGGTAAATGATTTTTATATAAGTTTATATTTTGATATATAAAGCAATAATTTCTCTAACCACTATATATTAAGATAATCGGTGGTTATATTAATTGAATTAAAGTAATAATAAGAATTAAGTGGTATTAGAAATACAACCAAATGGAAATTGAATAGTATGGACTAAATTAATAGAGAAATAGATCCAAACTGAAATTAAATCCTGAATTTGTAGAAGTGTTTTCATAATAAGATTAAAAAATGAATTGGTATTCAGATATGATAACCTTGGTTATTATCATAAACAGTTAATGTGTTCAATAATGTAATGTGTGTTAACGATTAGGCAAAATGAAATGTTTAAGGAAGTAACATTTAGGCGAGTATGACTTATAAATTGAAATTGAAAAAGGGTTTAAATGGCGAAGTTTTAAATCTAAGTCTAGAAAATTTGGAATTTGTTTCAAAGTGCTAAAAGAAATGATAACTAGTATTATTTGAATGAAAGGGTCTTGTTTCAAATAAGAGTTGTTTGAAAATTTTAAAGAAATCTGTTTGAATTAAAACCAAATGTGGTTTAAAATTTAAGGTATAAATTGGTGTGTGAAGGAAATAAATATGTATGTATGTGGGATATACATAATATTAGTACTGATTTGAAATAAACTCTAAGGTTGAGTTTTGAATTTTTCCTTGGAATGTGATGTGAAGATCCAAAGTGAAATATGTTTTTAAACTTAAGTGAGAAGATTATTAATATGAAGTTTAAAATTTGAAATAGGAATTCAAATTGTGTAAAGTTGACTAGATTAAGTAAATTAAATATAACTTTGTTAAAGTAAAATAAGTTAATAAACAACCTAAATTGGAAATTTCAAGATGAAGTTGAGATTTAACTTAGGGAAGTTAAATGGGGTGATTTGGTATGAAGTTATATAAGATCTCAAAACGGGTTTGAGTTCTGGGAATGTGTGATGGATGCTATTGATGATGTTTTAGATAATTTGGATGTTTATTTACGCCCTGCTATCATCCTATTGTAATTAATAATCTATGAAACTGTAGTTGGAATATTCGAAATGAATTAAGAAATTGATTGGAATAATATATATATCCATTGCATAGATAAATGGAAAATGAAATCACTTTGAATTTAAGATTTAAATGTTTAAAGGGAACTCACAAATTTAAAATAGGAATTAAAGAAATGGAATCATTTCGGACTTAAGATTTGAATGTTTAAGATAAAATTTCAACTGAAATTTCTCAGATTTGGTTTCAAAATTGAAATTTGGCGATAAATTGAATTTCAAGATTGATTTGTTTAAAAAGGATGTGAATTATTATTTGAAATTTGAAATAGGTTAAGTAAAGATAATTTAAAAATGGAATTTGGATTCAGAATTAAATGGTTTAAAGATATAAGTTGATTTGATTTAAACGGTTAAATCAACAATTAAAAATTTAACTTGAATTTATATAATTCGGGATGGTTTAAAGTTGAAATTTGAATTGAATTAGTTCAAATTGAATTTGATTTGAATTAATTGGAATTGTGATTGAAGATGTATAAGTTTAAAAATTCAAATGAAAATTTTGAATTGGATTAATTTGAAATGAAATTGAAGTTGAATGAGTTCAAATTCAAATGGGAATTAGGATTAATTCAAACTGGAATTGAAATGAATTGAAATTGGTTCAATTTGAAACTTATTTGAATTAACTGAAATTGTGATTAAAGTTGAATAAGTAAATTCAAATGGAATTTGATTTGAATTTAGAAAAGAAATTGAGGATAATTCAACTTGAATTTGGATTGGATCAATTTAATGAAATGGGAAATTGATTGGAAATGGAGATCGGGAAGTTGAACAGTTTGGCTCTGGACTATTTTATAAATAATTATTTTAATATAAGCTTTCTTAAATCTATATTTCCAAGCTGTTTACTATATACGACCTTTCTTTTTAAAGCCAAACTATTTTATACTTATTTTACAATTATTTTTGGAACTATTTAACTATTTTACAACTATTTCATAAGCTAATTACTATATTTTAACTACTTTATAACAAATTACTATTTTACAGCTATTTTACAAATTATTAATTATTTTTCAACTACTTATATATTTTAATTCTTCAAGCTATTTTCTAAATTTAAGCTGGACAGAGTTCAAATGTTTATGATTAATTACCAATTGAGATAAGGATTAAAGTGATAATCCAAATGGAATTGAAACAATTGTGAATAAGTGGATAGAAATTAAAGTGAATGTGAATAGAAAAGGAGATCGATTTGGCTAATAATCAATAGAGATAAATACGTAAGGTGACGTAGATTATTCTATCCGCATAATGATTTGAGCTAGATTCGAACACAGAATTTCGGGATAGTATATTGATTTGAGTTGGGATTTTTCCCTCGATTTTCGATGGCAAACCTGGATATGGATTTTTGATTGGTTCTGGGAATTCTCTATCATAGTTATGACTATGCAAGGAGAATGATGGTTTCTGATCAAGAAACCAGATCTAAGTCCGCACTAGGATGTTGGGTGACGATACTAGTTCGGAAGTGAAATTATGTGATCGAGTGAGCGATCGGATTAATATACTGTACATCGTACGGATTTGAATGAAATTGATATTGAAAATGTGAGGATTAGAACTGTAAAATTGTTTTTGAAATGAAAAGTATATTTTGTGAAATATATGATGAAATAAAGTGGAAATGGATATTTCTATGGTAGAAATTTACTTTATGGAAGTAAGTAATATGGTAAGCGACTTTATAGAGTAATCAAATTTGAATATTTGACTTGGAATAAACAAAGTTATATATCTTTTTTATATAAGATAAATATCCCCTTGTTGAATCTATTACCGGAAGGAAAGGGTCTTGAAAAGTGTTTGAAGTATAAAAAGGCAATTTATAGAAATATGAAGTGATCCAAAGATTTTCATAGTTATATATATATATATGAAGGATCTTATGAGAATGATTTTGGAAAAAGGTTTTGGAAACTGTGGATTTTGGATAGGCTTTTGATTTTTGGGTAAAATCAATTTTGGAGATTTGGAAAGCCTAGTTTGAGAATTATCGATTTTGGAAAAATTGATTTTGAGAAAAGGAGATTTATATGAGATTCATACTAGGTGTATGATTTGGAAGATACTATATGTGTATAATATAAAGTGTTTTGAAAATGGCTCTGGAGAAAAAGGCACCCCCTTGAAATGAACTTCTTAGGAGTACCAAAGGTCGGTACTGCCTTGAGTTCCACGGGGAAGGCTCTAAAGTAGATCCTGTGAGGAAGTTCGGACAAACTGAAGTTCCTAAGGATTATTGGGCAGCGAAAATCGAGGGCGTTGATGCCTACAGAGGCATCTGGGTTATGCTGTGATGATAGTGTAACTTGATGACGCTGCGATCAACTATGGACCATACCGGAAATCGTGTGGAGGTGAGTGTCAACGGTCTACGTTTGATTTTGCTGGGAAGGCAATGTTGTAACAACCCGATATTTTCAACCATTCGCATATGCACATGTCGGACTTGAATTGCTGAAAATACCACGTAGTAAATAAAATTTGGCAAATCTCAAAATATATAGTAAATAGATAATCACAGATCACAGACACATAGTAAATAATAATGCAGTGGAATTAAAAGAGATAGTAGTTCATGAAGCTACTATATATATAAGATACAATAGAGTTAAACAAGATACAACAGAAGAGTAACAAGATACATCAGGTACAAAACAGAATACATCACTGAAATCACTAGATACTGAAAGCAAAAAACAGATGGATGGATCTTCAAGCAAAGCTCCAACTCCGAAGGTGAGTCTTGAATGCTGAATCACTCAGTCTGACTCGAGCATAAAGCAAAACACAAAACACTCGAGTCAGGACATAAATACTTATGAACAGTAAATCAACTCAAGTGAACAACAACAAAAATGCATCTGTAACTTAAAGGATGCTTGGGATCGCCCATCCTTTAAGGATCCGTTAAACTATTTACTATGTAGTAATATTGCGCTATTATAATAACGTCCACAGTAAAATAAACATACTTTAAAATAGCGTTGAAGGGTTACCCATATAGCCCCCAACACGTAATAGTCCCAGTAGTCCATCCAGTATCAGCATATCTCCAGATCGGGAGACTACCCTAAATAATCCATGGGCTACGGGAGAAAAACAAACTCGTAGTAAAGCTCGATATGGTAGGTGACACGGCACAACTAATGCTATGGTAGATATACCAATTACGCTTCCGGGGTGGTGGTAACGTAGCAGCCACTACGCCCACCTCGGAACACACTCCCAATCAAAATCGTAGGATGGACATCTAATCAATCACAAGTAAGAGTATGGTATCGAAGGAATGTGTCCAATAGGAGGAATGGCCTCACTTGGCCCGTCAATCGCTCCTGTTTTAGCCACCTTATGTCAACTCACGGGAGTTGGGTCCACATTCATACCTTAATAGGATCGTCGCCACCATCCTACTTCATTCTGGAATCTCCACCGCGTACACGGTTATTAAAGTGGTTTTTGGAGTTGGCAGAGAGTATGACAACTTCCAATCTCGGTCTCTTTAACAACCAAATGTTATTATAACGCTGTGGTCATTTCAAAATAGTTTATACTTCAAAAAAATCAGATCATTTCATTTCAAAACTATATTCCTTTCAAAATAGATTATACTTCGAAACCAAAACTATTTTTATTTCAAAACTACATTCAAATAAGAAATAGTTTATCATTTCCATTTCAAACATATATTCACCTTTCAAAAATCACAATACTTTCAAAGTTATAAATCTTTTGAAAACCAAAATACTTGAAATCATTACACTTTGAAAATCATAACATTTCGAAATCATACAATTGAAATCATGAAACATTCCTTTAATTCTTTACGTTTCACAAATTTGTTCAATAAACCCCTAATCTTCAAATTTCCAATTTAATTCAATTCAAACCATCAATCCTAAGCTTTGAATATACCATATTTCAAAACTACATTTCATAATTTCATATATCTCAAATTTAACTTCATTATTACTTAGCTTTGAAATGTTCATTTCATAAATCCAATATCTTTTAAATAAACTCAAATTAAAAGTAAACCAAATATCCTTTCATGCTAATATAAACTTTAAATATTCATTTATCGAATAAATCAAAAATCAAATATCATTCCAAATTCACATTCCTTATCAAAATAAAGATCAAATCATTTCCAAACCATTTCAATCATCAAAATATCCAGTCCTTTCTAAACCTCAATATTAAATCATTATTTGAATTCAAATTCAAATATTTAAATTTAAATATCATTTTAAAATCAAATTTAAATATCATTTTAAAATCAAATATATCATTCATTTATTATTTCAAATATCATTACAAAACACATTTCAAAATTTCATTCAAAAATTCATTTATCTCACTACATTTCATTCCATTTAACACATAACCAAGTAAACCTTATTTAAATCCAAATTCAATTTAAAATTCCATATAAAATCAAATTTAAATATTAAAATATATTCAAAACTCCTTAAATTTCACAAATAATCAATTTCAAATGTTAAATCATTTAACACTTTTCAAATATAACTCAAACAGGGTTAAAATCTATAACGTTTCAAAACATTGTCAAATTATAACAACGACATCATTTATAAAGCGCTATCGTAGCTTATAGTTCCAAAATAGTTTAGTTCAAGAACAACGGCATTTATAAAATTCCGTAATAAATATTCAGTTATTTCAAACATAGTCAAGTTCAAAACAACAGCATTTTAAAGTGATGTCATAAAACTACAGCATTTTAGATATGCTACTAATAAAATTCCAGATTTTATTATAACTTTTCACAAACAATAAAACCTCAAAATTTTCCTATTTTAAATTTATAAATCATATTTTCAGGCTTCAAAATGTCACATTTATATAATTTAAACATATGGTTTATCCCAACAAAAATTTATAATTAAATATCTAATTTAAAACTCAATTCATTTGTTAAGTCAAAATTTCACTATTTTCTTAACTTATAAATTTAATAAAACTTGACATTTACTTCAAATATCATTTCAACACTTCAAATTAAATTTCCACTATTTACTAATATTTTTAAAATATAATTTAAAGTCAAAAATCACATTTACTTCAAATTTACATACTTAAATTCACAAATTCAAAACTTAATATTTAGCTTTCTTAAAATCATGAAATATATATTTTTAAATCTAATTTCATACTATTAAAAATACATATCTTAATAAAAATCATTTAAAAATATACCACGGGGTCTGCATATAATTTTCTATCCTAGGTCAAGTTATACAGATATATATCATTTCAATCCGCGGTTTAAAAAGAAAAACCGGGTTTTATCATTTCAAACCCGCAATCCCAAGTCAAATAAAATATAATAAAAACCGCTCAGGCATGTCATTTCAGCCCATAATGATTTTTCCTTATTCTAAAGTCCGTTTGGGTATGTAATATTTCAACCCATAGTGATTCTATTCTAACAAGGAACTTGCAGTGTGAACATATGCATAAACAATATAAACAATTTCACTAACAGGTAAATGTCACAATATAATGTCATTTATCAAATGTAAGGTGATAATTCAACAGAGTTAACATGATAATAACATGGCATAGCATATCATATAATCATCATTTACTTGCGTGACATTTTTAATTACTAAACACTTGTCATCGATTCACCATTTCATAAGTAGAAATGTCAGAGTGAGAACGACTCACCTTTTCAAGCTGAAGACCATTACGACACACAAAATGATTCCAAAGGCACAACAAGCACGATACAACACGACTTTTGATTTGAATGGATGGGAGCCTAAATGATGATCTTGTATACAATAAACAAGAAAGATAATATAAACATATGAATTCAATACAAAATATATTGAAACAATTGGAATTTTGAATTAACAAAGAACATCACCTAGCTTTTTCATCAACTATGCTTGACCATTGCAACATGGCTTGTCACATGCACACTAAGCTCCACCTCAGTGTCATAAGTGCTCGGTCATGGCTATGTTATGGTTAGGGTATGGATCAATAAAGGCACGACAAGTAAGAAATGAAGGGGTGGAAGTTATAACATATGGAATACAAATGGTCAAGGCAAAAGGAGTTTTGGGTGCATCACTTAGTTTCGGCCAGTCATGTATGGGGCTCAGCCTTGGCATGTGCAGGTCTGGTGGTTGCTGGAGTTGCGGCCAGAGGTGGACAAGAGGCTGGTGGTGGCAGCTAAGGGGGTGCAAAGGTGATAAGGCAAGCAACATGAAGGGATTTGGTGAATGGATGGTTTGTTCATGGTTCTACAAGTTTGGATAGTGGGGTTTTGGCCTAGGGACTCACGGCCTGGCTTTGGGAGGAGGTGATGTAGGTCGTGGATGGGAAGGTGGAGGAGGAAGGTGGTCAGAAAGGAGAGAGGTGAGCCAAGCAAATAAGGTAGAAGAGGAAGGCAAAAACAATGGAAAAAGGAGAAAAAGAATGAAGCCATTAGCTTGGACTTTTCTTTTTTTTTCTCTTCTCTCATTGCCATGAGCTTGAGAGGAAGAAAAAATTTCTCACGTGAATGAGAAATGAAATTCAAGGCAATGCATAGGAAAGTGGATGGCAACTCAAAGTGAAAAGGCAATTGGAATTGAAAAGACAAGGTAAATGAAAGGTCGTATGGAAATGAAAAGTCTTTTGTCTCTTTGATTTCCAATTTCTATTAAATTAAAATAAACTAAATACAATTCAGAAAATAAAATAAAATAAAATATTGAAAAAAATAAAATGAAAAAGAAAATAAATAATTTAAGGAAAAATATAAAATAAATAAGAAAATAGCTTAATAATTGAAACTAGAAATAAAAATTGTAAACAAAATACAATGAACATTAGAAAATTATAACAACACTTATAAAATGTTTTAAAAATAAAATATATATATAACTTGTCATATTACACATATATACACCAGTTAGAACAAAAAATATATTATTTATATAAAATTTAAAATAAACAATTTTGTTAAATAAAACAATGTACATACAATATTGTAAAAAGCATAACTTTCACAATATAAATCCGATTTCAACGAGAAAAGTAGTATTCTTGAAATTTTATTTATTTTTATAATAAAAGATAAAATTAAAAATTCAAATATTTAAATTTTAAATTTAAAAGTCAAAGTTTGACCATTTTGACCAAAATTCACTTTTTGTGAAATATTCAATATATTCAGGTTTGAAATTATAATTCACATACAAATCAAAATTTATATTTTAAATCAGGAATTCAATTAAATAAATTAAATATAAAATTAAATTAATCACAATATACAGGGTTGTTAAAAACGTAACATTGGTAGACTGCGATCTATGGTCGAGTAGAGAAGTTTGATTCTTTTGGCAGCGAAATTCGAAGGCGCTGATGCCTATAGTTATATGGGTTGTTGTGATAGCAACGTAACCCCAGAGGTAGCTGCGATCTGTAGCGGGTTCCATGACATAATTGAGGGGCGCCAAGTGCCTATAGTTATATATGGATTTTGCCGGGATGGCAACGTAACCATCAGATTAACCGTGACCATGGATGGGGGTGATGACTTCCAGGGAATTCTCACCAAAGATGTTTTCTCTATTTTAAAAATGTTTAATGTATTTTCAGCAAATTATTTTCCAAGTATTTTCACTCGGTGTTGAAAACGAGTTTACTAGGTACTTACAAATTTTCAGTCCTACGCCCGATCAAAGTATGGCCGAATTTTTGTGAGAACAAGGATGGACTGGTTGAGACATCGAGTTATAAAAAGTATTTTTATAAAACTGTTTTTGTAGTATTATGTAGATTTTAAAAGTGTTTTAAAAAATTCTTAATAAAAGAGTAGTTTTCCTGATAACAAGCATTTTAATAAAGTCTGGCTTCGTTCCTTTTCGAGGACGAAAAGATTCTAAGGGGGAAGGGATGTGATATCCCAGAAATTTCAAGCAATTTAAAAAGAGTAATAATTTCCTTTATAAATTATTAAAAAATTGGTAAAATTTTATTTTCAAGCAACAATAATAATGTGTTGTTTTATATAAATAGATTTTAAGTCGGATTATTATTTATAAATTGAATTTGTGTTTGTTTAAATATATATATTTGAGTTGAATTTAAATTAAATTTTAAATTGAATTTGAATTGGATTAGAATATTGAAATTCAAAAGATAGATATATATCTTAAATATATTTTGGATTTGAAATTATATTATATATGATTTTATTTAGAATATAGTGGTTTTATATTATTTTCTTTTAAACGATTTTAATTAAGATATGCATTTACTAATTAGGAAATTAAAAAAAGCTTTATAACCATTTAAAAATTAATAAATTCATTTAAATTACATGTGTTAGCTTATAATTCTCTTTAAGAACAAGTGTAAATGAATTAAGTATGGTAAAAGACAAGTGTTTAAGTTTTTAAACAAATGTCACCAATTTTATTTTATTTTCTTTATTTTTAATAAATCCTAAATTAAATCTATATAAAAACATCTTTTCCCTATCTCTAATTTTCTTTGATCAATGATTTTTTTTTTCAAAACTTGAGAAAAACAAAGTCAGTAGCAAAAATCTGTAACAAAGCAAAAAAGCAATCTTTTCTCCAATTTAAAATATGGAGCTCTTCAAATTCAAGTGCCACTCATTTTCAAATCTAAAAGCAAGTTTTTCAAATTCAAGTACAACTTAGATCAGAGGCAAGCTAAGAAAATTACTCAGATCAACTCCAGTTTCAGTTCAAAAGATTAAATCAAGCTTCCAGTTTTTTTTTTAAAAAAATTCTTTGGCTTCTCTGTTTAACCAATGGGTAAACATCTTTCTTAAAATTTTAAGTTAATAAGAACTTTATGCATGTGAATATCCTAGAAATGTCTGATATATGATATGCTTTCCATGGTAGTATAAATGTGATTTCTTGTTTATATGTATGAGGATGTTTGTATGAATGTCAAAGAAGATGATATATGCTCTGTTTTACAGTTTTAAATTATGTTCAAAATCAAATTGCTCTTCCCTTAATTTTTTTAGGGATTGATATTTAAACAAAACTCGTTTGAAATGGAAAGATATTTAATCTAAAAATAATTCTGATAATAATTAAGAGTGGTTTTAAAACAAAAGAAAACGAATAGTAGGACTGTAAATTATATCAAATATTCGACTAGAATGATTTCTAGTTTCAAGTATATAATTGATTTTGTTATCAAAATTTAGGATTTTTAAAGATAAATTCACGATTTTTAAGTTTATAATTTGAGAGAAAACGTGAGTTGAATGACATCTGGGTTTTTAGTAATTGCTGATGATCTGGTTGGTGTGGAAGGTCAGAATCAATGTCGGAGGAAGCTGGGATGTTAACGAACCAGGTAAAATTGTTCGATGGATTTATCGATCGCCGATGTGTTGGCATGGCATAGATTTAGGGTTTAATGGCTTTGTTTGGAAAATGATGATTTTTGGGTCGTGCGAAGTCATCGGTGCATCGGGGTAGATCGGAAATGGGGAAAATGATGGTTCCGACGGCAGGTTGGGTTCGTGATAATGTTGACAAGCTCGAATTCGTTCCAGTCGATTTCGTTGAACTTGGGTGGTCGAAATCAGGTGAGAGGATTGTTGTCGACTTGCCGGCGACGGCCACGATGGTCGAAGCAACGTTGACAATGTGTGCACGTACACATGATTTTCTGTGTGTCTAGGTAATTCGTGATCAGGGAAGAAGTATAAAGCTTTGGGGCTGGCTCGGGAAAGGATGTGGTTGGTCTTGGGAAACATAGAGGAGGGAAATTCGGGGATTTCTTGAGTTTTGACTCGGGTTTGGTAATTTAGTATAAATCAAACTTTTTTCTTTTTTCATATTTTGATAAATCCAGGTTTTTGTTAATAATAAAGGTATGTCCAAGTTGAGTTAGTTAAAAGGGTTTTTAAATAAAATTATTTTAAATTAATTAAGTTTAAAAGTTTTTAAGATAAAAGGGGTTATCTTAATTTGATTTAGGTTCGGATAATTAAGGATTAAATTATGTATAATTACTTAATTAAATTTATAAAGTTGTAAATACTAAGAGTAAGTAATTAAAGTATAATTACTGTATGTAATTAATTAAAAGGGATAATTACTTGATGGAAGTAATTAAATGTAAGTAATTAAATGGAAGTAATTAAGAATTAGTTTCTTAATGTAATTAATTAAAGGATTAAATAAAGAATACTTAATCATTGGATAAGATTAATTAAGGTTAATTAGTGAATATGATTAATTAAAGATTACTTGTTAAAAGTAATTAATTAAAAGAGTAATTAATTAATTATAGGATCATTAATTAACGTAATTAATTAATTAATAAGGATAATTAAAGGCTATTTAATGTGAATGGTTAAGAATAATTAATCTATGTGATTAATTAAAGGTTAATTACTTAATGTAATTAAAGAATAATTAATCAAGGATGATTAATTAAGATGGATAATTAAAGGGTGATTAATTATTTGGGTTGTAATTAATTAATGACAAGTAGGCAAGATTAAGTCAATATAAGTGATTTAATGTTGGTAATTAATTTAATTAGAGATTAATTAAAGTGATTAAGAATGAATCAATCTTGCTTGTGAATGATTGAATTAATATCTAGTCGATAACTCATGTACTATGATATAATATATGGGGTTGTGCTATGATATTTTGGATTGTCTATCAATAGTGAATTGCTGTGTAAAGTGTGACATCTTGTATTTAAATTTGAATTGTAAATAGTTTAGATTTGAAGTGACACTGAATTCGAAGAGACCGGGTCGGGTATCGACAAATACCCGAAACCACTTCGATTCTTTCTAAATTTGAGTTTAGAACCCGATAGGTTGGAATTGGAATAAATTAAATAACTTGGCCTTTAATTGGGCAATAGATCTTGGATATTGTTTGTAATAAGTAATTTACTTAAATGAGTTAAGTACTATAGAAGTACGAGTTACCCTGGCAATTCACACAAGTTATATAGCTTGGTATTTCTTATTATATGGGTTTACTCATGCTGGTTTCCAGCCTGACCCGGGTGTTACTTTGATGTAATGCTTTGGTCAGACCGAGTATTACACTTTTCCAGGTAAGGACATTCTGGAGCTCAGGATGCAAGCTGGATGGCAAGAACGTAAGGAGTGTATTCCGCAGAGTATATTACTGGTGTTTTTTATCTGGGACAAGTTGTTACACTGTCTAGTTTTTTTATGAGATTGAATGTGATTCCGATCTTTTGATGTAAATTAACTAATAGTTTTTTATTTGTATAACTAATATTATTTGATATTATATTTTGATCCGCTGCGAATGTGAGATTCTGTGACTTGTTTATGTTTTCTTCTTCTATCTCTTTCTTCTTTTCATAACTATTTGGAATTTTTGGGATCGAGAATCCCAAGTCGTTACACTATCCAAGATACTATAGGATCAATTGTATCCGAAGATCAAACATTTTCTTTGGAAAAACCATTAAAACTCTATTTATAGTTGTTGGGTGTGATTATGTCTCGATTCAAATTAATTAGGTGAGCTTGGTGACCCATAAATTCAAGTAGGTGTGCTTGTGTCCTACCGCAAATTAAGTGTTTGTACCCAGGGCTTGGAAAACTGGAGGTTGTGTCTCATAGCTTTGAAATCGAGATTGTATTGGGCTTTCTTTAGGCCCATTGAAAGATTGACATTTCAAAAGAAATATGTACAATCAATTATACAAGACTGAATGTAAGGTAACACTGAATCGATATAAAATCTTTGGTGAAATTTTTGATTCTCTACTTTTACTTTACTGCCTATATATTTATCTATGTTCCAATTTATAGTTGTTTATTCTGTTTTAATTAAGTATAATCTTAAAAGAGTCAATACGAAATTCATTAAAGATAGAAAACACTTTTTCACCCTGCTCTAGTGTTTAGTTAAGTCTTAAAATCCATAATTCCACCACTAACATTTGGTATCAAAGCATTAGGTTTTCAAAAAATTCATAATTTTATTTTTGAAAAGTTTAAATGCCTAGTAATAATTTTAAAAAATTTGTAGAAATTTTTTTGTAAAACCAGTATGGTTTTAGAAACTAATTAATTTGAAAAATCACTTGATTTCTTGGAAATGTATGTTTTTGAATTGTAGGAACAATTTTGTAATACGGGTGATGATGAACCGATACATGAAAATCAAATATCACAAATCAAGAAGGATAAGTGGATGTTCAAGAAACTGATTATAAATCCAGAGGTCATGAAAGATATAGTCTATAAACATGGTGGATCGGTAAACTTTGGAGACAACTTAAAAGGTTATGTGATTGGCATCGGCAATGTCCGTAACTCTAAAACTCCTACTATTTCTACTATTTTGCTAGTTTGGAATTTAAAACATAATTTCCTTAGCATTAATCAATTGTATGACAAAGGTTTTAAAATTAAGTTTGAAAAAGATAATTGTGATATCAAAAATAAAGAGTCAAACATTATCTTTGGAGGTATTAGGAAACACAAGATCTATATTTTAAGTACTAAAGTGTCCAATGACAACTTATGTCTTTGGGCTGAATCTAACGACCCTTAGATTTGGCGTAAAAGATTTGGTCATTTGAATTTTAAACATCTTTCTAAAGTTTCTAGGTATGAACTTGTTATTGGTCTTCCTAAAATAAGTTTTAATGTTAATAATTTGTGTGATGCTTGTCAATTAGGAACTTTTTTAAAGGTTTCTTTAAATTTAATGATATTATTTCTACTTCTCATTCCCATGAAGTAGGAGATCTTGAACCACAAATCTCGCCAAATATCGGCCATCTCGGATAATTCCAAAAAATATCAATTATAAATCTTAAAACATGTCATAAAATGGCAAATCCTAGAAATCATCTGAAATCAATATCCCAGAATTGCTTCGATCGTACAAGTACGGAATTAACCGACAAAGTAAACGCATGTGTCCCATACCACTTGTTTTACCAAATCGTTTGATCCTCTTCCTCATACATTCGAAAAGTGTAAAAGTAGTATATATTATTTATAAAATAATTTTCTAGAGAAAACGGGATATAAAAAAAATTCGAAATCATTTTGAAAGCAATTTATTGAAATTTCTCCTTATTATAGAAAATAAATATATTTTATATAATTAAAATAATTTAAAAATAGTTTAAAAATATTATATGATAATAATTTCAAAAGCTAATTTATTTAAAAATTATTTAAAAATTCGTTTGGAAGAAACAGTGCTTGAAATTGAAGAAAAATATCGAAATTACTCCAAAAACCGATGTTCAAATTTAATTCAAATTTGAATCAAATTTAAATTTCAAATTCCACCAAATCTTGGCTAGTCCATTGTTGGACATCATAGCTCTCAAATACATTCAAAAACATCACAAAATTGCAAAAGAAATGGCGTCAAAACATAGCATAAGAAGGCCAAACGCTTCGAAAAACAAGGAAAAGAAGGCCCATAACATCAGTACACAGGTCGATGGGGGTCGACACCCTTCTTTCAGCCTATCAACCTGGAGAGAAGCTTGTTGATAGTCCTTTCAACCAGGTTGGTAGCTAGGTCGACAACGAGGTCGCCTAGGCTACGTGAACTATTTTCTATTACAAGCCTTGTTCGTATTGATTTTCTGGGAGCAGTTTGACATATGAAACGGACATATTTATCAATGAAAATTGACATGTAACAAGATCATCAACAAAACTACACTATGGAAAAGATTCGGCTGCGATTCGAGGTAAAATATAAAAGTTATGGGTGCTCAAAGTAGCAACCAGAAATGAGAAAACAAAGAAACAAGGAACAGAGAATAGAACGTATGCAGAAAGTTTTTTGGGCCAAATTTATTTATAACAGCACTAGTTTTAGTTAGAAATTGGGAGTGTTGTACTCACCTTGCCGATTTAGCAAAGTTTTGGGTGCATACAATGATCTTTGGTGGAGATAAGCAGCTCTAAGAACCTGTATAAGCTGAAAAAGGAACATGCATAGCAAAAGAAAATTGTTACAGGCAATTATACCTCGATTCAAAATTTTTGATGAAATCATTTTGGTATTGGATGGAGAATACTTTTTTTTATTCTTGTTTTAGTGAGTTTCTTCTTTAATTAGAAGCAAGATAGAGTGGGAATTTGATTTAGTTGAGAGAGACCATGAATTTGCTCTTGTTTTCTTTACTATAAGTTTTAGTTTCAGAAAGAAAGAGATGAAAACAAACGTACAGCTCATTCTAACAACCCAAAAGCCTCTAGATAATAGGCTAATGGATCCAATTCCTACCCAAATAAGCCCAAGAGCAAAATACTTGGTGAAATAATGAAGCTATGTGCATATTTACTCTTATTTAACATTATATACACATATTTTATCATAAATGCCCAATAAAATGTATACATCCAATTATATTGAAATAAAATTGTTATTATAACAGAATAAAATTTAATCTGACAATAGAAAGATATATTCACAAATAAAACCATATTTTTATCAATATTTTGCAATTTACACTATTTTATTACAAAACACTATTTTTCATTCAACAATTTATACAAAAATTGTTCTCTTGTCAAATAAATGACAATAAATCATTTTAACTCTTTTTAATCATCAAAATGTTATTTTTTAAACCATATTCCATCTTGTATATTAATAAAGTACATAATATCATTTCTCAATTTAAATTCAATAAAATATTAATATTGACAATGTTTTCCAATATTGTTGTATTTAACCAAATAAAATTGCAATTTGATTATTTTCTACTCAAATTCTCAAAATAAAGTTTTTAAAATTTTATTTTCATTACTTTATAATTATTTCAACAGTATAATGCCGAAATACATCACCTAATTAATTTATTAGCTTCAAACTAATAAATACCTAATATTTCAATTTATTTAAACCAAATACTTATCCAATCAATATTTAATCCCATACTTATACCCAAATAAACAAAATAAAGTTCCAAACTTAATTTTTATCATTTTATTTACAAAATTCATTGTTTATTCCAAATAAACAATTTATAATTTCAAATTATATTTTAATTCACAATGTTAAATTATAACTTCCGTTATAATTTAATATATATATATATATATATATAGGTAATCTCCAAACCAGGATTGTTACAATTGAATTCTTACCTAAATCCTCTATGGAGTTTTTGAATCTCATTAGAGAAATAGTGATGGCATATTTTCATTGTATTCTCCAAAATAATATGAATAAAAGGTGGAAAGGATAGGGTTCTATTTATAGGGTTGAAACGCACAAGAACAGTGTAATGGATGTAGGTGAGGAATGAATAAATCTAGAGCGTTAAAATAATAACATACCCCTTCAAACCCTCGCCGCCACTACCAGAAGTTGGCTTCACCAGTCTACCGCCCCCTCCTATCGGTCGACCATTTGGGGTCGACCAGTCGCAGTGAAGGTGCCGACCAATTGATTATTTTGGATAATAATTGATTACATTGCTTTATTAATTAATTTCTTTTAAAGGGAGAACAGCGTTACCCGCAATAACATCAATGTTATACCACCAACTTACCTGCACAACCAACTTACCTACACAACCATCTACTCAACCAATAGTGTAATGTAGCTATGTACTGCAGACGTAAAATAATCCAAATCCTAGTATGAAGGTGTAATTTTGTTATGCAAGTATGTATGCAAAACACTAAACATGCATAGGATTTCTACATGATTGCAAAGTGATTTTGAAAAAATATAACAACCATCTCTTATCATCTAGTCTATTAACCACTATCCAACCAACATCCTAAAATTTAGAGAGAGAAATTACCAGTGAAAAGCTCTTAGTGAGTGCTCTTCATCTTCTCTTCAGTCTCCCATGTGCTTTCCACCGGAGTGTCCCATGTAAGGACCCGGTTCTTCGACTTCCGAAAACTGACATCAATACGTCCACTGTATCAACTGCCGAGCAATCGAATGACGGAAAACCGAACACTTAGGGTTTTAAGAAAAAGAAAAAGACAGACGAAGAGAGAAAAGATAGAAAATAGAGAGAAAAGAAAATAAATAGAACAGAAGGGACAACAGAACAATTACAGAATCTCACAATTCACAGCGGAACAACATATAATAAATAGATGAATAACCTTTAAACAAAGAACTATATCAGTTATTATATTACATCACATTACATTACATCATCATCAGAGTGGCAACAAACAACAACAAACAGCGGAAAAGAAATACTATATACTAGTAATACGCCATGCCATCCATCTTGCCTCCAGCAACTCCAGAATATCCTGATAAACCTAACTCTTGACCGCCCGTGTGGAAATTGGTGGGCACCCAGAGTTTAGGAAGGAAAACAATAAACTCCGAGTCAGTCATGTGACTGGTGTGAGAACTCAAAACAGTTTATTTATCTTTAAAAATCAAAATGGAAGAATATTTTTAAAGTCAATTCGCAATGCTTTTAAAAATGAGACTACCATAAGGCCTCCCGCACACACACACAATGCAAACGCAGAATCGGAGGAGATTTCTCCTTATGATAGTCAAAGATGCTTGATACGCATTAAAAAGAACATTTGATATTATTACTAGTGCATAGTGTAGAGAAAATCATTTCGAAAATAAAGATATAAATCTTAGCCAGCATAGACATTCCGAACTATGCCTACTATAGCTACCATCCAAATAGTGGGGCGCCACCATAAGTGAATGATAGGTTCTACAACTAATACCGTACAAGATCATATTGTTTCTTTGGATTTCCAACGAATGGTCAGGCCAAGGAACTTCCCCTTGCCACATGGAAACGCCTCTGGCGGGACGTCCCGAGAACTTAACCAGCTCTCTGCCAACACAAGGCCGGGTTACCTTTATCACTAGGTAACTACTACACGAATATGTCATCCCCCGGTCCTTTGGGACCTTTAACCGAGCGCTCGTCACCATCATCACACAATCATAAATAAAGTGTTTCAACATGAGTAAGTATCTGGGCTCCATACCATGATACCACCCTTTTCCAGAAGGAAATGCACATACCCTAAAGGGAGATACCCCTCATAACCTTGCCGCATCTTTCCTGTTTTGACCATTCCGGGGTGTGAGGCTCGACGAAGTCTCGTCCACAAAAACATGCTTTATACAAAAGCTGTGCTTTGGGTCAACAAATGATCATAAAAATGATCACAAAGATAAACGATCAAACAAATGATCCTATCACAAATGATCAACACAATGATCATTTCACAGCAACACTCAGCATGTCACATTACCAAATTGGGAATATATCGCTGATAACCTTCAACTCTATAACCTTTGAGCTCGTACATCTCAGAGAAGGGTGTTAAGCTAAGAGAATAAATTCTCCGCCACCAATAGAAATATATTTGAAAGAAATCTGCTTTATATCTCAATTTGTAATGTCAGACATACAATCCATACAAGTCTGTTCCGGGCTCGAACAGAACCGAAGGCACTTACAAAGAAGTCCTTGCAATCCGGATATCCACAATCCTAATCGGATTCCCCATCACATATGGAGAACTCTATACCGGAGCAACTCGGTGCAGAGTCAATCGACAGGTCATCCTATCGCTCTCGCAAATACCCGGTCTTCAACACCGGTCATCAATGCTATCCATTACGTCGTATCACTATTCGGAATGGGTAATTCGAATAACGAGCGCAATAATTTAAAAATAAGTGTAGCATTCAAATTCAGCAAATCACAACAAATACCTTTCAAAGGTAAATATTGATAGTCGGTTATTGAACTATCAATGGATATGCACAACATCACCAGATTCCAAATAATTTTCCAAATTATTTATTTCCCAAAAATATCTTTACAAGATATATGTTTTCAATACTTCAAAAATAAATCAATATTTATTTTTAAACGAATTCCACTTTCTTTTATAAATTCCATAGTGAATTTATATTTCACAATATCTATCAATATACGACTTCAATTATTCATTTTCAATTTATCTTCAAAAAGATAAATTCTCAAAATATTCACTTTATATTGGAAAACATTTCCATGCTTACTTATTAAGTAATTCTCAATCCATTTATTTTCTACACTTGGAAAATATTCAATATACTTAAATCAAAATTAAGTATATGTTTCATTCTTTAAGGAAATCATTCTCTTAACCATATTTATTTGGGTCAAAACGAATGTCGCGTAAAACATTGTTACGACAACCCAAAATCACTAGTATAGGGATTCAAAATTAAAATAGATATATAAATCCCAATACTATACAAAACATTTCCTTTCGGAAATCATTTACTATAACAACAGTGTTATAGTCCACCATTTCCTTCTATTTCTCGAAAACGTCTATTTCAACAATAAATGTTGAAATATATGGTTTCGAATCTCAACACGTTTTAATTCTATTTAAAACATCATATCCAAAACATTTTCTTTAACATATTATTCACTATTCAAAAACGTGAATATACTACGTTAACAATTTCATCCTTTCTATTCATTTTATTTTAAAGGGTTATTCACTGTCTAAAACGTGAATATAACTCCATAAATAAGTTATAACAATTTACTTATCAAAATAAGTCGTTGCGGATTTATAAAACAACGTTTATAAATTCTAATTCTATTTGTTTTATAACTACTTCCTTTATAAATCTCCTTTATTAACCTATTCGATTTATAACTCAATTATAAACCAAAAGTTCACATTATAAGTTAAATGCTTATAAACCGATTATTTTACAAAATCGTTCTTTTTAAGACTTTCCAAATTATAAATCTTATAACTTATAAGATTCATTTATTTAACCAAATCTATTCTTCAAATAACTTTACAAATTTTATAAACCTACTGCTTATAAAATTCCATTTATAACTTCACCGTTTATAATTCTATAAATTTTATTCATTTACGAAATTCATTCACAATTCATTCTAACACTTATAAAAACTTGTTTTATAATTCCAATACTTTAATTTATAAATATCAATTTATAAATCCTTACAATTTCATCATTTGTGATTTATAAAAAAAATCAAATTTTATAAATCCTATTTTTAACTTTTCACTATAAATTCAAAAATCCCAATTTAAACTATTTTTATAAAATTATTAACCCATATTTTCAAAAATCAACTTTTAACTATATTTCTAAAAAATCATAATTTTTATAATATTAAAATTACAACGTTATTTATTTATAATGGATCAATTCCAAAAATATTTTATAAACGTATACTTTCAAAAATCAACTTTAAAATCCTTTTAAAATTCCAAAATTTGGTCCAATGATGCTACATACCAAATAGTCAATCACGACAACAACGATATCATATATCGATATGATAATCAACGAATATCAAAATATCCATAATCAAATAAATACTGTTGAGGAATCCAGTTGGATCCCTCCAACCTGTTTTCCTGCATCCAAAAATGTTAGCACAATACCAATTCCGTTCCAGTTCGAAATTATCGCGGTATATGGGATTTAAAATATTATCCCCTTAATAGACGGCGCAATAGGGTCTCATCCGCTATACAATGCGGGAAATCAACAACTGCAATATATACATATGCCAATATATATATATATATATATATATATATATATATATATATATATAAAATACCAATTTCACTGTTTATGAAATATTCGCGGTATATGTTTTTAATAAATAACATCCGCTTACTAACGGCGCATAATGTCAATTTTAATAATCAATAGATATCAATCATCATTCAAACATGCATTCAAATATTTTAAATATAACTATTTAAAATAAAATCGAAACTGATTCGATTGAGTGAGAAGTTCTCACCTTGATTTCAATTTCGTTTTAGCGATTTATTTCGAATAAAATTAAACGGACGTTTAATTTTACCCGAAATTCTCACTAACTCCAAACGACTCCAATCCAATTCCATAGCGTAGTGCTCGTCCATACGATTCCAACGCAACCGGTATCGCGCGTTTTCGACCTCGTATGAAAAAGTTATGACTTTTACAAGTTTTCACGAATTTATATAAACAATTTACAACTATATTTATAATTTTTAAACCTAGATTCATTCAGAGCCGTTGATTCCTGCATCAACAAATCCAAGCCGGGCTCCCTCTCCCCCCTTTCTCTTCGTTCACGCGCCTATGGTTCCAGGAACCGAACCCATCACTAGAAATTTAGGGTTAATTTTCGCAAGCTATCCATTGACTTTGGCGACGATCGAACCACTTCATCGCGAAGCTCCACACGCGCTCCATGCTCGGCCAGAGACCGGCGTCGCTCGGTCATCCCTACAGCCTCAAAATGCGTGCGCAACTTCGGCCCTTCTACCTCAATTTGCCGTCAATCCGTGGCTTTGTTTTCGATCATAACCGTTGAGATCGAAGATCTCACGTAGCTCTACAACTTTGTAGTTGGAGATTTCTTGAATTGAAGTGTGGATTGGAAGATAATTGAAGAAGAAAACTGTAAATTTTCGGCCATTGGTATAAACTACTGGCGGCTAGGGTTTTCAAAACCCTAATTTCTTTTTTTTTATTTTTGTGAAGAGGATGGTCTATTTATAGAAGTTTGAACGAAACACTATTCATTTTGGATTTTCCAAACTCCGATTTAAGCGCGGTGACCGACGTTTCTAGGGTTTACCCCGCGTTCCGGACACAATGGAACAGGTTTCGGAAGCTAATTCGGACATCTGTGCGAGATATGGCAATAAACGTTCAATTTAAATTAAACCGATTTAAACGATTTTCTAGGCGTTTTAGCTTGCACCGGACAAACGGTAAATCTGATTGACACGAAACTTGAAACCATACAATAATATCACATTATGGATCCGATGAAACTTGTTTCGTCGAAATCCGAGACTGTTTGAAAAATGGCTATTTTAACTCGCCAATTTAATATTTAAAACAATTTCGATGCGTTTCGAGCTGCCACGATCAAACGATAACTCCGATTGCTACGAAAATTGAAATCCGATAATAACTAACTATTACAGATCCAATGAAACTGGTCTCGTACAATTCTGAGACTGTTCAAAAATTGGCTATTTTTCAGTCGATAATTAAATATTAAAATATTCAATTTTCACAGATTAACTCCAAATTCAATTTTAAAAGTTCTATAATATCGTTCTAACTCCAACATGATAAAATAAAATTTTACAAATCAATTTTAATCATTTTTAACCCTATTTTCAATTATTTCCATAATTTAACATATTAAATTATCGATTTAATTATTCAGTTAAATCCAATTATTCGAAATAAAATTTATTCGACTTATAAATTCACTTATTAATATTTAAAATTAATTAAATATTCAAATTTTAATTAATAAAAATTCGGGGTCGTTACAATTAACCACTATCCAACCAACATCCTAAAATTTAGAGAGAGAAATTACCAGTGAAAAGCTCTTAGTGAGTGCTCTTCATCTTCTCTTCAGTCTCCCATGTGCTTTCCACCGGAGTGTCCCACCATTGTACTCGAACCAGCCTAATTATTTTATTACGGAGTCTCCTAGTACCGTGCACCACAATGAATGCAGTGGCATGGAGCACAATTGACTCCATCTCAAAATCCCCCAACTATTCAGGCACTACTCTGCTAACGATGTCATGAAGCCATTTCCTAAGGTGAAAAGCATGGAAAATATTGTGGATTCCTGCCAACTTCTCATGAAGCTCTACACGGTATGCCAATTATCCTATTCTTTTCATAATTCTGAATCGCCCAACAAATCTAGGCGTCATTTTCTAAACTTACCAAACCTAAAAACTATTCTAAGAGGGGAGACTTTAACAAATACCATATCTTCAACCCCAAATTCAATCTCTTTCCTTCTTTTATCCGCATAAGATTTCTGATGGTCTTACGCTACCTTCATCCTTTGCCTGATCAACTCTACTTTTTCTATGGTGTCACGGATCAAATTAGCTCCAAGCAATACTTTGTCGATGGTTTCCCACCACCAACTAGGCAATTTGCATGGTTACCTATAAAGTGCTTTAAAAGGGGCCATACCAATCATCGCTTGATAGCTATTATTATATGCAAACTCAACCAAAGGTGGATGCTGCTCCCAATGTCATCTGAAATCCAAGACATCTGAAATCATATTCACTCTTTATGTTTGTCCGTCAATTTGTAGGTGATATGCTGTGCTATGGTTTAAAGAAGTTCCTAAAGCTTTTTGTTGGGTCCTCCAAAACTCGCTAGCGAATCCCTATCATTGACTATGCTTACAGGAATTTCGTGTAGACAAACTTCCTCCTTAATATAAATCCATCCAGAGAAGTGGTAGTCCTATTTCTCATAATCGCAGCAAAATGAGCACTCTTAGTGATTCTATCCAAAACAACCCAAATAGCCTCTTTGCCGCTCTGACTTCTTGGCAATCTTTTCACAAAATCCATTGAAATATGTTCCCACTTGCACATTGTAATTTCTAACGGTAATAATAATCCACCAGGCTTCCCTTGCTCAGCTTTTATTTTCTACCTGTCAAACAACTAGCAACAAACTGAGCTATGCTTCTCTTCATTCCATTCCAAAAGAAAATTCTCTTTATGTCCTTGTATATCTTTTCTCCTCTGGGATGAATAGTCATTATTGAGTGGTGACATTCCATAAGAACTTCTTTCAACAAATCATCAATCATTGGAATATAAAGACGTCTATCTTTTCTCAAACATCTCTTCTCATCAACTGAATACCTCCTAGCATGAGGAAAATGCTCTCCTTTTCTTCATTCCTCCTAAATTTCTAATAACTCCTTATCCTTTACTTTCTCATGCCATATACGATCCTTCAAGGCTGGTTTAATCTTCATAACTGCTAGAAAACCTTGGATAGGTTCCGTTGATGGTTGGAAATTAAAATTCGAGAGAAACTCCAACTATTTCCATTCATATATAGCACCCAGGGTAGCGTGTCTTCGATTAAGGGTGTCGGTGACTACGTTCCCTTTTCCAAGGGTATGTTGAATAATAAAGTCAAATGATGCTATATACTCCATCCAATTCTACTGCCTAAGATTCAAATCTTTATGGGAAATTAGGTGTTTGAGTGATATATGACCAGTGAATAACTCAAAACTTTCCCTTAAGAGATAATGCCTCTACATCTTTAAGGCAAAGACAATGGCTACCAATTTCAAATCATGCACTTGATACCTCTTCTCATGATCCTTCAGTTATCTACTAGCATAGGAAACTACTTTTCCTTCTTGCATAAGAACTGCCTCTAATCCTGTGCCACATGCTTCCGTCAAAATTGTAAAAGGCTTGGCTCCCTCTAGAATAGTGAGCATATGTGCACTAGTCATTAACTCCTTAAGCTTCTTAAATGCCTTAGTGCATCGATCATCTCAAAAAAACTAGATTCTTCTTGGTCAATTATGTTAAAGGGGCTGCTATTTGTGCAAAGTTCTTGATGAACTTCCTATAGTAGCCTGCTAATCCAAGAAAACACCTAACCTCTGATTCATCACTAGGATTCTTCCATCCTTGGACAGCTTCCACTTTAGCATGGTCCACAGCTAAACCTTGTTCGAAAACAATATGTCCAAGGAATCTAACTTTTTTCAGGAATGGCATTTAGAAAACCTGGCTTTGAGTTAGTTTCTCTTCAATTCCAATACCTCCATAAGGTGGTCCTCATTCCTGCCTTTGGATAAAACTAAGATATCATCAACAAACACCACAACAAATTTATTAACTTTCCCTCTAAATACTCTACTCATCAAATCCACAAAGTATGCTAGAGCATTTGTCAGTCCAAAAGGCATTACTTCCCACTCATAGAGCCCATCTAGTGTACGAAATGCGGTCTTCGGCTTGCTTTCCTTTTTAATCCTCAACTAATGGGATTCTGTTGCTAAGTCTAATTGGGAAAAGACTTTAGCTCCTACAAGTTGGTCGAAAAATTCATATATTCTAGGTAGAGATTACCTATTCTTCCTTGTTAACTTTTTAACTCTCTATAATCGATGCAAAGTCTCAAAGAATCGTTTGCCTAAACCCTTTTTCTCTTTTCCCGCCTCCCCTGTGAAAACATGTAATGGCGTCCTCTTTCTCTCTTGATTCCGCCTCTTTTCCTCCTCTCTCTACTTTCTCTTCTTCTTCCTCAGCCTCTGTTCTTTCATCTTCTTCCCTTCCTAATTCTGTTGCCTTTCAGTCTGTTTCTTTGGCTTCGTCCAATAACATTGATTCTCATTCTTTGAATTCAAACTGGTCATCCCTCTTCAAATCTTTACCTTGTAATGCTGGATCATATAAACCGATTCATTTTGATATTTCGCGTGACAAACCCTCTTTAGATTTACCTGATCTAGTTAGAGAGGAAGGATTAAAATACTGGAATAATCACTTAGTTGGGTTCTTTTTGGATGGTACGCTCTCTTTCTTAACTGTTGTTAATTTCTTGAAATTTTTTTGGAAACTTAAAGGTGAAGTTGAGTTTAAATCGGATGGATATAATTTCTATTTCAACTTTTCCAATCAAGAAGATAAGGACCATGTTCTTAACTCGGATCCTATCTTTATTAGGGGTAGAATGTTCATAATCACAAAATGGGATCCATCTATTGGTATATCTCAGGCTCAGATTAAAAAAGTGCCAGTGTGGATCCATTTTCATAGGATTCCAATCATTCTCTGGACTTTAGTTGGTATTAACTGGCTGGCCTGTCATGTTGGTAGATTAATCTGTTTTGACAGTAGCACTGAAAAGCTGCAAAGATTTAAGTATGCAAAAGCACTAGTGGAGATTTCGCCTGATTTTGATTTACCTGATTCTATTCATATTCCACAGTTGGGAAGTAACTGTCCTGATGTTCAACTGTCTTATGATTGGAAGCCTAAAATTTGCACACATTGTAAAATCTTTGGTCATGATACCGTATCTTGTGAATTTGTAAACAAGGCCATAGATACTGATGGTAGTAAAAAGCATGATTTGGGGGAGAATGTAAATAGGATTCAAGGTGATAATGATTACAGTTGATCATACTTGGAGAATTGTTAATAGAAGAAATAAAGGGGTATGGAAGAAGAAAGAATTAGTGGTTAAAGAAAATAATAAATCAAATGTTGATTCTTTCAGTAGTATGGAAGTTGGCAAGGCAATTGAGACTGAAGTACATCATGTAAATAGTTCCTGCCCTACAGATAATTCTAACTCATTTGCAGTTTTATTAAAATCCTCTCATGATACAACTAAGGATAGTATATCTGTTAGTGATGCTATTCCTCCTATTTCATCTTTATCAACTCAAAATCTTTCCAATCTTTCATCTGAATCTGTTTCTAAAGTTGTCTCATCTATTAATGATGCTTTTCCTTCTGTTACATCTTCATCAGCTGAAATTCTTTCCAATCATTCATTTGGATCTGTTACTAAAGTTGTCTCACCTGTATTCTCTAATGCATCTACCTCTGTTTCAACTTTATGTAGTTCTCAATTTAGTTCAAAATCTCCATCCTTGATTGTTCCTAATCTTTCTTCACCATATCTGCATTTGTCACCTCCAAATCATATTTTACTTCCACCTCCTTCTGTACCTAGTGAGTGTTCAGTTGTCATGTCTAATTCTGGCACTACTATTATTGTGAACACTGGTGATCTCAATAAAGGTAAGGAATATAAGCCTCATGAGGTCTTACCTTTATCCTCATCAAAAAATAATTCTCATCCAAGGCATACTAGGAAGAATCCTTCCCCTTTGCTTCCTCCACTTCCTCTTAAATGAATAATATTGCTTTTTGGAATATAAGGGGGGCTAACTTACCATCTAAGCAACTTGAGATTAAGAATCTTATAGAGGACAAAAATATTCATTTGATGTGTGTTTCTGAAACTAAGCTTGACATTCAATCTACCATTAAGGCTATGCGTTTGATTGCTCCATCTTGGTTTTTTGATAACAATTTTCTTGAATCTAATTATGGTAGACTGCTTACTTTATGGAATCCTCATATTTTCAAGCTTTCCAGAATAATTGCCTCTGATCAATATATTCATTACTATTGTATTCACTTGCCTTCCAATTTAATTTTCCATCTTACCTCTGTTTATGCTCAAAATTCATTATCTTTGAGACAGGTTTTTCTAGATTTTCTTCCATCTTTAAATTCATCTTCTATTCCTTGGCTAATTGGTGGTGATTTTAATTGTATGTTTGCAAGTAATCAAAAACTTGGTGGCTGTCCTTTATCTCTTAAGGATATTTCTCCATTAAACAGTCTTTAATTCAATCAAATCTTATCTCTGTTAAATATCTTGGTTCTGATTTCACTTGGTCGAACGGTAATAGGAGTGGAAATCCTACTTTATGTAAGCTTGATCATATTTTCATAAATCTTCCTTTTCTTCATTTTTGGCCAAAATCTTTTTATCACATTTTACAGCCTTCTTTATCTGACCATTGTCCATTAATTTTTCATTGGGGAGTTGATGATTTTCATGGGGGGAAGCACTCTTTTAAATTTTTTAATTTCTGGACTAAACAAGTTGATTATCATGTTATTTTAAAACAGGTTTGGAATATGCAATACGGCAAGGATCCTCTAACAAATATTATTCATAAGATGAAAGCTCTTAAATTTCAACTAAGGAATTGGTCTGCTGCTAATTTTGGTAAGGATTCTAAACTATCTACTCAGATTAGGAATGAGCTTATTAGAATACAAGAAATCCTGAGTGCTAGACCATTTGATTCTACTTTACTTCATATTGAATTGCAATTAAAAAACGCTCTGGAACAAGTTATACAAAAGGAAGTTTCATCACTCAAGCAGAAAATTCATTTGAGAATGGAAAGAGAGGCAGATAGGAATACTAAGTATTTCCATAACTTCCTAAAAGTTAAAAGGAACCGTGAATGTATTTTTCAGACAAAAGATATGTTTGGTAACATGGTGAATACTTTTAATGGAATTAATGAAGCTTTTTTTCAATATTTTACATCTATCTTAGCACCAACCAACTTATTCATTCCTGATATCAAACCACTTCATGACATCACTCTTCCAACCATAACTACCTCTCAATCTAACTCTCTGATTAGTACAATATCAGACAATGAAATTAAATCTGCAGTCTTCAGTTTGGATAGTGATAGTTGTGGTGGTCCAGATGGTTATAATGCACATTTTATTCAGCAAAGTTGGAAAATAATTGGTCAGATATTGTAAAGGCTATTCAACATTTTTTTCTTTATAACAAACTCCCTATTGGACTTGCTGCCACTGCTATTGCTTTAATTCCTAAGATTGTTAATCCATCTTCAGTTGCTGATTTTAGGCCAATTTCATGTTGTAATATCATTTACAAAATCATCTCAAAAGTTTTAGCTAATAGATTACAATTAGTTTTGCCATCCATTATCTCAAACAATCAAGCTGCATATATTACTGGTAGATCAATAAGTGATAATATTCTCTTGACTCAAGAATTGTTGTATGGTTATGAGAGGAAAAACATTTCATCAAGGTGCATGTTAAAGCTAGACATTAAGAAGGCTTTTGATTCTATTGCTTGGTCCTCTATTTTAGCTATTATGTCTAGAATGAATTTCCCAAAACCTTTTCTAGCTTGGATTTACACATGCATATCTTCACCTATGTACTCTATTTCGAGAGAGGGTGGGCTGTATGGTTATTTCAAAGGTGTTCAAGGTGTTAGGCAAGGTGATCCCATCTCTGCATATTTGTTCATAATAGTTATGGAACTTCTTAATCCTATTCTGATGGATCTAGTTGTGAAAAAAGACCTTCAGCTTCATCCTAAATGTAAAAAACCAACCATTACTCACCTTCTCTTTGCAGATGATCTTATCATTTTTACAAAGCCTACTTATCACAATATTCAATGTATTATTTCAGCTCTAAAATTTTTCTATTCAATCACTGGCTTACAAATTAATCTTCATAAATCAAATATCTTGGTTGCTGGTTTAAATACTATTCAGAGGAATGATATTATTAAGTACTCATGTCTTCAAGAATTGTCTAAAAATTCTTACTATTTAGGCCTACCTATCTTAAGTTCTAGAATCACTAAGCAAAATTGCTTACCACTCTTTGAGAAAATTATTGAAAGGCTTCAGTTATGGCCAATTGATAAACTGTCGCAAGCTGGTAGGCTTACAATCATCCAATCCATTGCAGTGGCTATGACAAATTATTGGACTAGACATTATATACTCCCTGTGAGGCTTCTTAATATGATTTCTAGTGCCCTTAATAAATTCCTATGGCATGGTGATCCTTTTTCCAAAAAGCTCATCCCTATTTCATTTTATAAGCTGTTTGAGTCTGAGAAGAATGGTGGACTTGGTATTACTAACATTTTTCTATGGAATAAGGCAGCTATGTCAGTATATTTTAATAAGATCTTTGAAACTGATAGAAATTTATGGTCTTTATGGGTTAATCACAATCTTATTGGTAAGAGGAATTTTTGGACTATGCCAATTCCACAAAACTGCAGTTGGAGTTGGAGATGTATTCTCAAGCTTAGGGAGACCTTTAGTCCTTTCTTACAATGTAGTTATGTGTTGATTAAATGTCTATCTTTCTGGCATTCTCCATGGGCTAAACAAGGATTGATTTTAAGTTCTGTTGTTGATTATAATTTGAGAAGGAATTCTGGTATTTCTGAATTGGCAACAGTTGATGAATTTATACAGGATGATTGTACAATATTACCTTATTCTAGTTCCTTTCAACTTCGGAATTTATGGAATGTCATCACCAGTAATCCTATTAAGAATAATGGCAATGTTTTGATCTGGTCAGACAAAGGTAAGCTTCATTCTATCAGGCATGTTTATAATTCTCTCTGCAGAGGTGGTTCCCAATTTCCCTGGTATTCAAGAATTTGGAAAATTGGTGGAAGTGCTAAAGAAAACTTATTGTTGTGGAAAGTGATGGCAAATGCATTAAACACTAAGGATAAACTCTGTAAAATGGGTATTATTTCAGAGGATATATGTGTTCTCTGCAGATCAGCAACTGAAACCAATACTCATTTGTTTTTTGAGTGCACCTTTGTATATCAGATATGGTATAGGCTATTGTCAAATGGTGGATTTTATAAACCTTCACCAGTTAGTTCAATTGAATGGTTTAATGTGTTTAAAGCAACAAGATGGAAGACCTGTGTGACCAAGTTGCTCCTAAAGCTTCTTAAGAGACCGATATATGCAGTTTGGTCTGAAAGAAATAACAGAGTTTTTGGTATTGGTAGTAAAAATTCATCACAACTCTATAATATGGTTCATGGCAGTATACTCAGAGATTTGAAAACACATTGTATCTGACGTTTTGAAAGAATTTTATCACTTCTAGCTGATGGCCTTCTTCTGGAATGTTGGATATAACATGAATGGATTCTCAGGTTGTATGCAGTATACTGTAATGCTTGGATTGGTTGATTGTTAGTTTGTATTTGGTTGTTTAATTATGTCTGTAGCTGTCAAGATGGTTGTAATTTTTGTATGCTTTCAAGATGCTTGTATTTTTGTGGAACTGTAACTGTTTACTATTTGTAATTTTTCATAAGTCAATAAAATGAGTTCTTGCTCTTGCCTTTCAAAAAAAAAAAGAACAGGGGCTCCCCATTCAGAAGTACTTCTACGAATGAATCCTTTCTTCAATAGCTCTGAGATTTACTAATCCAATTCCCTTCTTTCTTTGAAGGCCATATGTCTCAAAGGAAGAGCGGTGGGCCTTGTATCCTTCTCCAAATCGATTCGGAACTCAATCTTCCTATGGGATGGGAGAGATGAGACCTCCTTAAAGACATCAATAAATTCAAAAACTATAGGTACAGATGATGGCCCTCCAACAAAAGATAGACTTAGTGAGTATAAATGGCTTAACTAAACAAAATCTTTGGATGTGCAAAGAACTTCTAGGTCACGACCTTCACAACTCCTTAATCGTACTACCCTCTTCTCGCGATCAAGAATGGCTTCACAATATGACAACTAATCCATACCCATAACAAGCACCCTCGATATTTAAAACGTACGCAATACATATGAAATCAACTTCGCATATGTCTAACACTAAGTCTTTGAAAACAAGAGAAAGATTGATCGAAGTGCCAATGGGATTGGAAACCTCTATTGAGCTATAACTATCTGGGTTTGAAGGTTTAAGAAATTTACCACATCCCTAGCTATAAAAAAATGTGATTCCCATGAATCAAATAGGGTACGAATAGTAACCCCAAAAATAAGAGTTTTACCTTCTAGAGTTGCTTTTCCTTGGTCTCTTGTGGCATACTAGTAAAAGGGACAACTTCAATAACGTAGGTCTATCCGCTTGATCCTTCCTTAACCATCTTGGGACACCTATCCTTGTGATACCCATCCTCGTGGAAGTTAAAACCTTTAAAGGCTTCCTTCAACAGACTCACCCTACAATATTTAGCTCCATGACCCTTCTTTTGGCATTTCTTACGCACCTTCCCATCCTTCTTAAACTTCCTCTTCGAATTCTTATTGGCCCAAAAGCTCCCCTTCTTGGACCCTCCTTGCTTTTAGGTCGGTGCAGACTTCTCCTTCTCTATTCCCTTATCTTCCTCATTGGCCACGTGCAGCATTTCCATTTCTACCAATATCTCATACGTGTCCCCAGTAGGCACTTGGATTAATAACATTTCTCTTAGCGGGGAATTTAAGCCTTTTACGGAATTCATGGCCATTTTCATAGGTGTGTCTATTAGGCTCATCCTAAGTTTAGCCAATTCAATAAACTTAGCTATGTACTCCTTAAGGGAAGAATCTCCATGTCGCAGCTGAATGAACTTTTCCAATTTAAGTTAAGATCTACTTTAGACATGAATCTCATCTCAAATTTGTCCTTGAATTGATCCCAAGAGAATATCCTTCCAGGGTGCTCATTAGTCACAAAGTTATAACAATTCAAGGCTTCTTCCTTGAGGTTCCAAGCTGCTATTTTTCTTCTTAGCTGATCATCCCAACCAAGCTCTCTAAATATCTTCTTGCCGTTACTAACCCAAGCTTTAGCTTCAGAATATCCTTCAGTTACAGAGTATGTCTTCCCTTCCATATTGAGAAAGTCCTTGCACAACTTAGGAAAGTCGAAAGGATGGGGTGCTGCATCAGCGGGCAGGGAATGGGTGCGACCAGTGCAGTTGGAGGATTAGGAATCTGCTCGACAGTCCAAAGATATTTTCTAAACCAATGGTGGTCTTTCACAGGTAGGGTTCCCTTGTCCATAAGGAGATTGATTATCAGCCATATCAACTATCTGTAGGTTAATCCTTTAGTGACAAATTCCTAAGATATCATTTATATGCTTAAAGAAAAGGGCCAAATGTATATGCATATGTTCCAAAAAATATATAGATTTTTTAAAATTCTTTTCGAAAAACCTTTTCAAAAATAAAAAATATGCTCTCATATGTATAGTTTTTCCCGTTGATCGAACCTAGGCTCTGATAGCAAATGTAACGAGCTATCCCGGAACAGTCCTAAATTTCAACCTAGAAAAGGACCATCTAAACTTAGATCCATTCTGAGGTAAGATGTCGGTAGTAAAAAGAAATAACATTACAGAGCCATAATTAAACTTTTAAAACTCCTATTGGATGGAACAAAGCATAATAGTAAAATGTACCCATTTATTTTAAATTCATAACAATGTCAATATACAAGATACTATCAAACCATATAATCCGTTACAACAATTGTTTGAAAACGTAGGTGCATATGAAAGGAAATAAAAATGGTCAATACAGTCGCAAGTCCACCACCTCTGTCTCTAAGCATCACCTTTTCCATCAATGTATTCAACCAGTGTTGTAATGAGGAGGGAGACAGAACAATAATGTCTAGTGAATAAAAACCTCGAGTTTTACCTTTTCAGTATTTGGGCAGTATATCCCAAAATAAGAATATATCTAGAAAAATAGACCATTAAACCATTTTGTATTTCTTCATAACGAAATAAGGTGAGTCCAACCACTTAATACCTTCCATTCTAGAAGTAGGTTTCTAGAATCTCATATTTCAATCATACGTCATAAACAACTAACAATATAAGAGACGGTACCCAAGCCACTTAATACCTTTTATTGAAAAATAGGCAGTCTCTAGTCATTTAATACCTTAATTAAGGAGTCCCCATAATTTAATACTTACTTCCAAGGTAGGCTCCTCAATGGTACTATCTTGCTGACATTGTATGGAATTTCTTCGGCCACTTAATACTTCCTTGTGAAAAATATGTAGACTCTGGTCATTTAATACCTTAATTAAAGGAGGCTCCATTATTTAATACTTATTTCCAAAAGTGGATCCCTTATTGAGATACTACCTAACGTCACCCATTAACCATTTAATACTCATCTGGGGAAAAGAGGCGATGTAACGATCCGAAAATTTATAAATATGAACTAGAGATATAATTCAATAAAATATTCAATTATTGGATTTATTGGAATATATTAATAGTTAATTTCATAGTGAATTAAATAAATGTTTAATTAATATAAAATAATGGAAATATTATTTATAAACTCAGGTTATATAATTATATTGAGAAAAATATAGTAAGAAATATGACTAATTTATGAAATTTAAATACACTACTGAATATCGTATAGTAGTTGTTAAGCGTCATCGGTACGTTGTGTGTAACCGGTATACATACATGAGACATATGTATGTAATCACAAACAAATAGACAAATAATAAAACATGTATATATGTGTGTATAATATAGTGTATATATACATATGAATACATACATATATATTATATATACATAAGGAAAGAATAAAAAAAAGTATGGAAAACATCACATCAACTCACCCTCTCATTTAGTGCAAGCATGGCAAGGATAAGGAGGGGATACACACGCATGGAAAGGTGGGTGGGGGAGGCTACATGCATGGTAAAGGGGGATATATGCGAGTACATGAGGGTACGGAGTGAAGTGATGTAGTATGGTATTGATTTGATGATAAGAAGTGACATATACCTATAGTTTATTCCTTAGACTAATCCTATATAAACCCTCCCTCTGTTCTCTTCTCTCCTTTAACATTTTTTCATCTTCTTCTTCATAAATCCTCTCAAGCTCAAGAAACCATTAATGGCTTCCATCGTGAGAAACCATAGCTAAACAACTCAAAACTCTTCGACATACACCTCAATCTTTCTCGTCTCTTCATTCTAAGAACAACCATCCAAGAATCATCCTCTCAAACTCACTCAAGCTCCAAATACCACCCTGGTCCAAACCAATTGGGAGTTAGGTAGGTCATTTCACTTGCTTTGAGACATCGGACGGCAGAACTTTGACCGTAGGAACATCCATGAAAGTTAGAAAAGCTTTTGGTAAGAAAACTCTACGAAATCTATCTTTAAATAGCTTTGTACGCCAATGAATGTTATACATATATTATTAAGTTAAAAACATGTTTGGATGGTTAAGTATGATGTTTGGTTAATGATTTGGATAGTTAATTAACATACATGAAAAATTAGTTAAGAAAAAGTTAGTAAACAAGTATATATAAGTTCATATTCATTTACAAGTTAGTTAATGATGGTTGATGATATATGATATGCTTGAATGACTTGTTTGGATGTGATGAATTGTTATAAAAGTATATTGATAAGTCGCGACACACTTACCCTAACATGTGTAAACAGAAAAGTTAAGTCTCGTATAAAAGAAATCGGTGGGGAAATAGTAACTAAAAGTTATGAAATTTTGATAAGTGTTTATAAAAACTTGTATTCACTTATAAGTGTTATGGAAATTTTCCGATGAAATTTCGAAACAATTTACCAAATGGTCAAATTTGGGCATTTTCAGGAGTGACAGTTCGCGATTATACGACCTGTAATTTTGAACGGAAGTGTAAAATGCGTTTCAATTTAGAATGACTTGAAACGGGAAATATTTTGACCGTAAAGTTAATAGCTTTCAAATGGATCCGAAAAGTTAAGTTTTCGATTTGAAAATCTTAAGTTATGAGTAAAACAGTTTTTAAAAAGGTGGTCGTAAGAGCGGTTGAATCCAGATTTTTATAAGCAGAGTTTTATAATTCTAAAAATCATGAAATAAGTTTCTAAATTCATTATTAATATAATAATGAGGTTTTGGGAGAAAGAAATAAGTTTATACTTAATCAAAAGTATAATTATAGAAAATGACCTGGTTAATCACTAATCACTCGCGATTAAGGAATTAGATTTTAAAATTAAGGAACCGGAAGGAGTTTTGACCCAAATCTTTTATGAATGATTTCATAATAACTAATTATGGTTTTTAAATTTATTTGGGAATTTTCTAAAGATTTAGAAAAATGGTTAAATTCTATAGTCTAATGAATTGTCTAAATAATAAACAATATTCGAAAATAAGCTAGGAAGTGGCATTAGAATTTGAGGTTTGGAAGCATTTTTTATTTAAAGGATAAAGAATGTGATAGAACCAAGGTCTGAGAAGAAATACTTCCCCAACTTGGAAGTCCTCATTGTTTGCAGATAAATAACTGAGTTTGAAACCGAAGACTTAAGTTATGGATGAGGTATTATCTCTGAATGAGAATTAAAGTAAATAACAGAAAGGGGTATGCAGTAATACCTAAGTGTAAATATTGTCCCTCCCGTGAGATCTGAGAAAGAAAATAAGAAAATGATAGGAAATTCATTTGACCTTGTTTATTTCTTAGACAAGGGTGGAACGGATCGAAAGGTATATCTAGGTACATGTCAAAGATCATGTAAAAGTTTTGACAAGATAAAGAAAAGGGAACTGGAAAAGCAAAAAGGAATTGGAACTCGATTGTTGTGATGTTAAGTTGGGTAGTTTTCTAGGTGTCGATCTGATGTTGGTTTAGGCCTTTAGGATTTGCACTTGGGAAATTATTCTCTTAATGTTTTACATCCAGGAACTGATTCCAATTGGGAAAAAGGTGTTACGCAATTAAATTAAAAGAGGCTTAATGATTATGTATACACATTTTATTTCGACAATCGATATCGAAGGAACTGTGGTTCGATTTAGGCTAAGTCTCGATCCGAAGACCACTTTGAATTAATGAACCGACATTTTAGAGACAGACATATGATTGAAGAAACCAAGATGAAAAATATTTATGACGTTGAAGATCGGGGATCTTCTGCGGCAAGTGGGTTGCTTGTTGATAATCTCAAAGTTGCTCCCGAGGTAAATGAATAGCAGCGATTCCTTGTTGTGGGATCGATGATGATGCAAGGGTTGCAGCTACAACGATTAGGGATGCAGTAGGGTGGTGCCTTCAGTTCATCCTTTACTTGGATGACTTGCATTTCCAATGATTACGAACGTTGACTTTTACAAACGAACATCTGTTTGGTGGTGGATAAGGCAACTTCTCTTGGCTTAATACCCTTCTCTGAGACATACGAGCTCGGAGGTTGTATTTTTGTGGGAGTCAATTAGTAATTGGCGGATCTAGCAATGTGGCATTTAGAGTGAGTGATCTAGAATAAAAAGGTAATGCGTTGCCTCGAGCCTCATCAAATGGGGAGTGACTGAAATAAGGCGTGTGGAAAGATGAGTCATGGTTTAGCACCTATAAGAATGCCCGCATTTTCCTTTTTGGTTATAACTGACCTCCCGCTATATTTTGGGTCTGAAGGTTGTGATGAGAGCACTCTCGGAAGGTCAGAAATGACCGAGGGAAATGGCATATTCAGCCTATTGGTTGGGTAGGCAGTCTTGTTTAGGCATTGGGTGGGGAAATCACGCCCAGGTGTATCCCCCTAGAGGTGTGCTGTATGGATGGCAGTCCCTTATCTTGGTTGCTAGTACGGAATCCAATATTGAAAAAGAACCTGTAAGAGTTTGATTGTAATGTGCTGGAATTTAATGAATGTAACAATTACGGCTAAGATTCAAAAATTTACTTGAAAAGCATATTCAAAAAACATAATGTCATTAAAAATAAAATCCTGTTATTTTGGCATAATCACCTTTGGTTATCATAAGGAAAAAACTCATTCCGTGTTTTTATCCGGCGTGATCTTATAAGATTCCCTTTGTTTTCAAAAGCGCATTTTGAGTTTCTCACAACAGCCCCATGACTGACCCGAAGTGTTTTCACTTTCCTTAAACTCTAGGTGCCTTATTTTCCTAGGCAGTCTAGTATTTAGATTAGTATGGAGCATTTTGGAAGCTGGAGGTATGATGTCGAAGCCATGGCAAATGGAGGTTGGAGCTTGATCATTAGAAGATATTATCTACCATTATTTCCTCTGTAGTGTTTATGTGTTATTGATTTATGTATTTTTTACGGGCACATGTAGGGGCAAGTAGTTATAACTGTCCCTGGTTGGATTAGTATCTATCTTATTTCATGTGGAACACTATTTAAGTTTACTCTGATGTATAATTATATTTGAACCTTACGTATGTGAGAATATATTGTTTCTATTGTCTATCTTTATTTCTTTAAACCATGATTAGTCAATTTTCTGGCACTCAAATTGGTGACATGGTTGTGTTAATGTCAATTCTTTGAAGTTAGGATTTTTGGTCGTCACAAGCGGGCCCTCAAACAACCACTTAATAAGTAAAGACCCCGAAGCAGACCCTTCGTCTTATGGACCATACTCATAATGACGTCTCATATTTGTCCGACCATTCGTAGGAATTGGTAGCCGGATTAGCTAGGCAAATTTCCCCTACATAATTTGCGACTAACCTCGCGTCATTACAAATACTTATCATAAGGATATGTGTAACGACCCGTAAATTTTAGTTGTTTTATTTATTTAATTAATTGAAATTTTGTGAAATTTCAAATAATAAAATTTGAAAATAAAAATTTAATATTTGGAACACGTCTTCTTAAACATAGCAACTGGTAAATTTTTATCAGATGATGTGAAAGTTTATTTTCTTGTGTAATTTTATTTTAATTTAAACCAGTCAACATTTATGATAATAAAATAATTTCCAAACCTGAATATTTTTATATCATAAATTTATAAATCATCTTTTGATTGAGACGTCATCTTTCGTTTCGGCAAATTTTGACTGCTATTGCTCCGTTTATCTTATTTCTGGCAAATTTGCAGCATTTTTCGGTACCGTATATCGACTTTTGATAAGATAATCGTACCACCAATACTTGTATACCATTTTAATCGTCTCGTCGTGATGATCTTGGTGGTATATTTAATTCTGTATTAAGTCCGATACGCGGTGAAACCGTAAGATGGTTAGTCGTGTCAGCAACCGTTTGAAACATTTTGAGCCTTTTTAATTCCTTATGTCCATTAATTATCTACCCCTCCAATCAAACAGCCGTTTCCTTTACTTATTCCGGCTGTTTGCACTTATATTTCCTATATTTGGACGCGCGACTTTCGATATTCTAATGTTCACTTTTAAACTATTGCTAGAAATAATATATATTTTATATTGGCAACTGTCCTCCATTTAAAACCTTCATTCCTCTCTATTCTTCCTTTCCCCTTTCCTTCTTTTGTTCGACCATGTCTATATATATATATATATATATATATTCCTACTTTACTCCATCTCCACAAACTCGAGACAACGCCGACCTTCCCTCACCCTCCGTACATGCTCTACCCACCGTAACTCCGCCCATCGACCACCATTTGAAACCATCGGCCAACCCAATACTCCCCACCTCCTTATCGCCTGAACATCCGCCACGTTATCCACCCGTTGCCGTAAGCTCTCACACAAACCCGACTCGCATGGCCTTCACTGATGACTCGATCTACTTTTGCTTGAACCCGTGATTATATATATGCATATTTTCCTAAAGACGGTTGCTTCCATCTGAAAATGCTTACAAACTTGTAAGTAGAATATACAGTTATATATCATAATGCTCTACGTTTACAGTATATATATGTAAGAAGAAGAAGTAGATTTTATATTGCTATATTATGCTTACTATTTACAGTATAAAGGCATATGTATATATAAAGATTTGAATTATGTACTTGCGTGTGCTTCCTGTCATAAAATGTATAATTGTTTTACAAAATTTATTGTTATATAAAGTATATTTGTTTTATTAAACATTGATGTAAACTGCATATGTAAGGTTCTATGCATAATAGTTCTATGCATTATTTCATATTAAGACCCACCTTTCTCTCACCAGAAAGACGCATCATCTTTAAGAAAGAAAGGGACAGAAAAGAGAAAGATAGAGAAGAAAGAAAGAAACAACATCTGAATCTCAACAGCGAGCGAATAAATTATATTAATCACATAAATTATTACATAGTATACAACATTTATCAGAGTTACACAGATTATACAACACATACTAGACAGTTATAAACACCTGTCTAGTTATTACAACTCAAATACAACATAAACAATCGACTCAGAGATTACACATAGGAACACTATAGATATCTACAAATGCTGAAGCCTCCTGCTCCATTGCTCCTCTAGAATTCGTTAAAGCTAACCTGAATCCCTTGGCTACTCGTAAAAATTTGAGTATCCAAGAGTTTAAGAAAACAGAAGATAAACTCCGAGTCAGACATAGGTCTGGTGTGAGTAACAGGTTAAAGTTTCTTAACTTTAAAAATCTTTGAAAAGAAAAGGTATCACGTAAGACTCCCCACACATAATAATGGGTAAGTTTTTACCTCACGCTAACCAAAACATTTAATAGGAAATCCAGTGATATTATAATAGGGTCTAGGTTTTTCAAGTAAATATGAAATAGCCGAAATTGTTACACTTATTAAATTCCAGCATACATAGGTATACAATCAAAACTGTAAAGGGCACGTAGGAAGAATAGGTTTCCATCGATGGCAAGGCTACTAGGGTACCGCCCGTTACAGTACGTGGCCTAGATCACCGTACCGAGGATTACTCTCAATCTCCTGCAACACAAGGCCGAAACCATCCCCTACTGGACAATCCCGATCAAGACAACCCCGGTAGTTTTTGCAATCAACTGCCCCATACAGCCGAATAAAAAGGGACTTCTAGATAAGGGTAAATCTCGTCCTTCTTGGGTGCTACCCACTTAGCCTTACCGCACCTCCCCTGTTTTAGCCATTCTCGGTTGATGAGGCTTGAGGCTACGATTACCTTTATAAAACACATCTCTTAGAATGCTTTTCGTCCACCTGACGATGTTCTGAAAGCATTCAATCCATACAAGTTCGTTCCGGGTTCGAACGAAACCGAAGGCATTATCTCGTTACACTCATTTTGGAATCACCCTCAGAGTTAACAACGATAAGTCTTGCACTCTGAATCTTCATCTTCACTAGAGATTCACGACCTATCGTTAATATGGATCAATGTGGTTTTCGGATATCCAAATCTGGAAACCCAATCCCGGTCTCATCAAAATCCAAAGCACCATCTTTTAGGTCCAATTTGTTTTAAAGTTAAAACAATTTGATTCACTTCGTTATCTATATTCACACAGTTAGATAATTCACAATCCCAAATAGAAAATCCACATTATCATCGCAAATCGATAATCCACATTATCATCACAATTCAACCAAAGCATCCATATCACAGATAAGCATATACCTCATATTCAGAGATATCAAACCATTAAGCCATTCAATTCAATCTGCCATCCATAAGCGATGATCCATTGATCACATCATCTTTAATTAATTTAAAATGAATTAAATTAATTACCTTCATCTCTAATTAGTTTAAATAAATTAAATTAATTAATTCATCACTGTAAATCTTTATTCAATTACATCCTGTAATTACCATCACTAATTACTTCACTAAGTAATTATACATTAAGTATAATTATTTAATGGAAGTAATTAAAGGAATTAATTGCTCAGTGTAATTAATTAAATTAATGTGATTACTTTAAGTTAATTAATTTAAAATAATCATTTGGGTGATGGGTTATGAATTAACCAGGATGTAACTGCGATCTATAGCGGGTTCTATAGTGTAATCGAGGGGCATAGAGGCCTACAGTTATCTATGGATTTTGCCGAGATGGCAACGTAACCATTGTGTTAACTACGACCGTGGATGGGGGTGATGATTTCCAAAGCATTCTCACCAAAGATATTTCCTCAATTTCAAAAAGAATTCTTTATTTTCAGTAAAAAAATCCAAGTATTTTCACTGGGTGTTGAAAATGGGTCTTCTAAGTACTTATAGATTTTCAGTCTTACGCCTGATCAACATATGACCGAATTTTTGAGAGAACAAGGATTAATATAATTAATTAAGGAGTTAATTAATTAAGATAAGTAATTACAGGATGGTTAATTACTGTTTATGATTGATTAAATGTAACGACTCGAATTTTCGATCCCGATAATTCCAGATAGTTAGGAAAAGAAGAAAAGAGATAGAAGAAGAAACAGAAATGAAACACAGAATCTCACATTCGCAGTGGATCAAAATATAATATTAAATAAAATAACAGTTATACAAAGGAAAAACTGAATCAGTTAATTTACATTAATACATCAAAGATACAACATTTACACAAACACTGGACAAATATAACCAACTTGCCCTTGATAATCCATAATATCTCTCAGCGGAATACACTCCATACATTCCTACTCTCCAGCTCGCCGCCTGAGCTCTAGAACGTCCTTATCTGAAATATGTAATACTCGGTCTGACCCGAGCATTACATCAAAGTAACACCCGGGTCAGGCTGGAAACCAGCGTGAGTAAACTCATCTACCACGAAATTCTAATGCATAGAACTTATTTAAAACCTGGGGTAACTCGTATCAATTTACAAATTCATAATTTTTTATAGATATCACTTATTTCACACATAAATTTCTAAGTACCAAAACTTATATTAAATGGTCCAATTCACTTAAATCATTCCATTCCAGCCTATTGATTTCACATATCAATCTATAAAGAATCGAAGTGGTTTCTGGTATTTACTAATACCCTACTCGGGTCTCTTCGTATTCAATACCAGCTTAACCCAAGTTATTCAAGTGAAAAACAATTCAACTTTAAATACAAGATGTCACTTTTTAAATAGCAATTCATCATCGATAGATAACCACGTTATCATTATCCACCCACACATATCATATCGCAAAACATTTCATATCAGAGATATCAATCAATTCAAAGCATTTTAATCATCATTTAATCATTCATAAGCAGGATGGATCATTTCCAAAATTAATTTAATTTATCTCTAATTAAATTAGTTACTAATCTTTTAATCACTTAGATTACCTTTACTTAATCACTAATTAATTAACAATCAATTAATTAATCATCCATCTTAATTAATCATCCTTAATTAATTATCTTCAATTACATAAAGTAGTTAATTAAGGATCATTAATTAAGGATCATTAATTAATGTAATTAATTAATGAAAGTAATTAAAGATTAATTTCTGGTTTATTAAAGATTTTCAGGTAAGAACATTTTTGAGCTTAGGAGGCGAGCTGGATGGCAAGAATATTTGGAGTGTTTTCCGCTGAGTATATTATTGCTGGTTATCTGGGACAAGTTATTTTAACTGTTCGGTAATTGTGAAATGTTGTAACTCTGATGTATTGAATGTAATTTACCTTATACAACTTCTTTGTACAAATGTTATTTTATGAAATTATATTTTGATCCGCTACGAATGTGAAATTCTGTGTCTTGTTTTCTGTTTCCTTCTTCTATCTCTTCTCTTCTTTTCCTAACTATCTAGAATTTTCGAGATCGAAAATTCTAGGTCGTTACATATTAATTAGCTGAAGCATATTTTAAAGTTTACACAGTATATATTATAAGAGCGTTATAACAAGAAGTTGTATATATATGTGTGTGTTATATTTTATTTTCTAGAAGGTTTGTTTATATACATATATACTTTAAGATCTATGTAGTTACATAAAAACTTGTTGTATTTACCTAAGTTTTAACGTAACAGTCATATTTAGCATATCACTTTATATATATGTATATGCTTTGATAGATGTATATGCTAAAGTATATAGATTTTTATACATATTGGTTTACTTTTCTCTATTGTCTGTTAATTATATACACTTACCTTTGGATTTGGTTTATATACTATTATATATATATATATATATATAGTTGTATATGCACTGAAATATGAGTGTTTGTTTTTTTTCTTTTCTCTTTTTTTTACCTTGCGGTTTTCATATTATATATATAGTACAGTTAAATACGTTCCATTCCATCTTCCTGTTGTATGTTTATATAATAAATATTACTGCTTTGATTTTTATAAATATATCTGTATAGTTTATATGTATGTGTGTGTGTGTATATATATATATATTGTTCGGTTTCATGTATAGTTTGGTTTGCTGTGTATATTAATAGTTATGTCCGTGTATTATATTTGGTTTTATATCTTGATAATCTAATCTAATTTAAAGGCATATATAATAGCTTATAGACTTTTACTTTCTAGTTTGTTGTTTAAGTTCGTATATAATCTTGTTATATATATATATGTATGTTTGTATGTATGTATATATGTTCTTTAGAAGTATTATTTTTGCTAGTATATATATATATATATATTTCGCATAAGTTACTGTATTATGTAATATACAATGTTTTAAAGTGGTGTGTACAGGTATATATATATTTATATCATTATAATATATATTCTATATATATATATATATATATAATTTAATATAAAATAATGTTTTGTGTATATATGTAATTTGTGTTTAAACAAAAGATGATAGGGTATGTTCGAGGGTATATGTCTACACATGTATGCGTGTACCCACTTGTTGCTGCCTCGTTTTCATGTATAAGTATATATAAATAAGTCATGCGATTATTTTGATATATATATATATATGACAGTTTGGAAGGAACAAGATATAATATAAGTAGTTTATTTGGTTTACATATATTGTGTTCTTTGTATAAACTTTTGTTTGTTCCGTCATACATATAAATTTATAAGCTTTTATTTGCTGGGTTATTGTATAAGTTATATAGTTATATATATGTCAGATTATGTTAGTAGATAATATTATTTGTATATGACATGTTATTCTTTCTATACCTTTATAAGTATTTTATAATATGTTATATAAACTATCGTGGGAAATTTGTGGTTACAGTCAGTTTACATATACTAGTTTATATTTGTTAGATATATTGTTGATTTCAAAAGTATGTGTGTGTGTGTGTGTGTATTATTTTAAATTTTAATTTGTATATATGGTTGTTTATTTTATGTGTTTTTATTTAAAACAATGGATTTTTGAAATATATTTATAAATATATATATATATATATATAATTTAATATATGTTTAAATTTAGAATATGTGCATATATATAGTTATATATAGTTATATATAAGTCCAATCATACAAATTATCTTCATAGATCATGTTCTGAATTGAATTCGTCTTTTCCTATTTATCAGTTTTGGTCGTCGAATCATGTCCATCTAGTGTTGCTTTGGAATTCGTAACTCATATCCTTGACAAATCTATCCAGCCTAGAAAGGTGAGCAATCACTCACGATTAACGTTCTTATATTTATTAAATTTGATTTCAATTGAAACGGCAATCGAAATATACTGCTAAATTGAACTGTTAATCATTTAAATTATTATATATGATATGCATTTATATGTAATTGTTCACCTGTGGGATATGCAACCATATCTTGTTGTTTATATTATATTGTTATTGGTGATATGCATGTTATTGATTGTTATATTATTATCGTATACGTTATCACTCTGCAAGTTTCCTGTTATTATAGAATTCCCTATGAGTTGAAATGATACATACCTGGACAATCTGTGGAATAAGAGAAAATCATTATGGGTTGAAATGATAAACCCAAGTGATTTTCATTGAATTGAATTTGGGATTGCGAGTTGAAATGATATATACCCGTATATATTTAAATTGCGGACTGAAATGATAAATATCTTTAGCACTTGACCGTAGAGTAGAAAATTATATGCAGACACTGTTGGTCTATAAATAAATATTTTGAAAATGATTTATACGGTTTTGGAAAGAAATATATGCTTTAATAAATATTGATTTCAGCATATATATAAATGTAGTTTTATAAAGTTTAAAATTTTAGATTTAAAATTATATGTTTTGAAAATCGCATAGTTTTAAGTTTGTTTTTGAAATTGTAAATTTTAAAAATTTATTTATAATTTACTATTTTTAGAATATATAAATAGATTTAATATACTAATTATTTTAATATAAACTACTTTAATTTATAAAATATTTTATTTTATATACTATTATCTAAGGGCATTTCACCAGAAGGACAAACTTTGCAGTCCAATTAGTTTCTAGGACGCACATCCATAGAAAATAATTTCAAGGCCAATGTCAACAGAATAATTACTTTTAAGGACAAAGTCAGTAGTCCAATTACTTTCAAGGACATAATTTCATAGGTTTATAGACCTTAGAAACTAACTATTTTGCATTTTGTCCTTAAAAGTAATTATTTCAGTTGTGTGTCCTAGAAACTAATTACAGTTGCTAAAGACGCCCTTGTGGCTAATTTCCACATTATATAAACTGTTTAAGTGGTGGAAGTTATGATTTCAATGTTATGGTTTTCCAAAGAATCATGATTTCAAAGTGTTTTGGTTTCGAAAATGTTGTAACTCTGAAAGTGCTATAATTTGGAAATAGATATATTTGATATAGAAATGATATTTTGCCTTTGAAGTATAAATTATTTTGAAATGACCACTGTGCTATAGTGACATTTGGTGCCATGGATTCTTAGAGGATGGTTATCCCAAACATCCTTTGAGTTGCTTATATTTCAGTTGATATTTCACTTGAGTTGGATTTATTGGTATAAGAATGTTAATCCTGACTCGAGTGTTTTGTGTTTTCCTTTACGCTCAGGTCAGACTGAGTGATACAGCATTTGAGACTCACCTTTGGAGTTTGGAGCTTCGCTTGGAGATCCAACTATCGATTCAGCTTTCAGCTTTTCCAGCTGATTTGTTCAGAGATATCATCTGTTTGTATTCAAGACTTCATCGTATTTGAGATATTATGGTGTATTTTATTTCTAACTTTGAACTTTTTATAGTAGCTTCATGAACTACTATTTATCTATTCCGCTGCATTATTATTATATTACTATGTGTCTTTGACTCTGTGATTTATTTATTTACTGTATATGCTGAGTTTTGCCAAATATAAATTAACAATCTGATATTTTAAGCAATTCAAGTCTGACATGTGTGGATGAGAATGGTTGAAAATACCGAATCATTAAAATTGGTATCAGAGCTCTGGTTTTAGGAAAAACTTAGCATATGTAGTAGACTTAATTATAGAATTACTTTCGTTCGTGCTTGAATCTCTTCCTCTTCGATCCAGTTTCCTTTGAATTTTGGAACGCTCGCACTTGTTCTGAAATCCATTCTTATCTCCCCCTATTTGTATTATTTTGATTCTGGAGTATCCCATAACTCCACTTCAAATGATCTCTATAAAAAATTGGCGATCTCGCCAATCTCTGAATGATTTGTAAAGGGGTGAATCTCCTTTACTATTGGCATTGATTTGCCGGCGATTTCTATACCTTCGGTTTAGATGCTGCTACCTCTGGCTATGCTGAATTCTATCTCTGGTGATCGAATGTCGATTTGCCTTAGAATTCTGCATCGATCGTATTCCTGAAGTCACGGTTGACCCGGTTAAGGTCGCCCACGATTTATATAAGTATGTCCATTTTCTATTTTGTTATTTAATTATCTCATCTTCGTTCTAGCCTATCTTTGAGTCAGAATTCTATTTTGATTAAAGTTCCTCTAATTCGAATCTCTATCTTTGTTTTGAAATCCATTCTTGAATCATCTTTTGAAAAATCATGTTTGTTGCATTTTAGAAATTGTTTTATATATCGAAATTATTATTTTGATAAGTATGATTATATTCTATATATAAAAAGTGAAATGTTTTTGATAAGGATTATGTACCTTTTGAAAATGAGAATTTGGAGTTTCGAAAGGATTTCAAGTTTTGAATATTACATAAGAAATTGATTTTTATAAAAATGATTTATAACTGAAGGGTTTCAAATTGGAAATTTGAGGAATTGAATTTAGATATTTTGGAATTGGTTTTAAGATTTTGAAAACACATAACAATACGATTTGAAAGTATTTTCCGAATAAGAAATATTTCAAATGAGCTCCAATGATTTAAAAGAAATTTCAAAAAAGTTTTCAAGAAAATAGAAGTACAGAACTCGCTTATGTCGCTGGAGAATAACTTCGGCGATGAGTGCACACATCATCGACATTGATTTTCGAGTTTCAAAGTGGGGGAGAGGCCACTTTAGTAGCTGTGAATTTGATTTGGTATAAACCTATCTATTGAAATTGATTTACTGAATGGTGGCTAATTTCCAACTCTTGGATTGGAAATTCGATTTCTCAGACTATTTTGAATATTCGAACACTTCCAAATCGAGGTTTAATTTTCAAAGCTAAGTAATTTCAAAAAGTATAAATTATTTGATAAAGTATATAAGTTTAGTTTTGAATGGTATGAAGTAATATGATTTAAATAAGTTTGAAACTGTTTTGTTAAGTAAATGAATACGACTATTTTGAAGTATACTAATATGAAATTTAGTTTTGAAATGTTTTGAACAAAATTTAGTTTTAAATGTTTTTAATTTTGTAACATCTTTTATTAAACTATATATATATATATATATATATATATAGAATAATAATTTTCAAAAGGTAAATTGGATCTTTCAAATATAAATAAATAGTTTAAAGGCTTTAAAGGGATGGTTATAAACGTGGTAGTCATTTTATAAATAATTGATTTTGAGAAAAATATTTGGTTTTGAAAATAGATTGGAATTTAAAACCTAGTATTTATATGATGATTTTGGAAATGACCTAAATTATGTTGATTTGGAAACTAGGACTATTTTCTAAACCCATTATTTTGGAAACTTTGAAACTGAAGATATTTAATTTGGAAGAAATAATTTGGTGAAATCATATATGATTTTGAAACTGAATTGATATTGAAACAAATTGAAATTGAGAACCTTATTTTATTAAATGCTTGATTTGGGAGTTATCGAAATTATATAAAATTGATTTGTATAAGTATGAAGTTGATTTGAAAACTATTGATTTGGAAAGGTACTCAATTTGAAAAGCAAAATCTTATATAATCGAAGTCTATATAAGTGTGATTTGATATACTATTGATTTTGAAAAGTACTCTACTTGAAAATGAAATCTTATATATAATTGACTTTATATAAGTATGATATTTGAAATTGATTTAAAAAGGGTACTATATGATACATATTTTTAAAGTAAAGACATGGAAACTACCTTCTGCTTGATATCCTCTTTGTGGCCATATTTTGGATTCATTCTATCGATATTATTCTCACTTATTTGGGTTTTCCAGATATGATACTCGAGTGTCCTTCGAATTCCATGGCATTACCTATGGTCGTACGAACTCGACTACATAGCGTAATTCGCAAGGCCGTGATTGCTAAAAAGATATGGATGTTTCCTGGGGGATCCAGGCGTAACCATTGTGTATATAAAATCTATGGTCGTTTTAGTAGTGTAATCCGTAAGGCGGAGATTGCTTAAAGGATATGGATGTTTCCTGGGGATCCAAGCGTAACCATTGTGTATCCGCAGTCTTCAAGTTCTGTTATCGTAGCGCAATCCGTAGGGCATAGATTGCTTAAAGGGTACTGATGTTTCCTGGGGGATCTAGGTGTAACCATTGTATATCCGCGGTCTACAGTTTTTTTGTTATCATGGCGAAATTCGCAAGGTAGTGATTTCATAAAATGTACGGATGTTTCTTGGGGGACCCAGGTGTAACCATTGTATATTTGTGATCCATGATACAATTCAATTCAGTTGATTTGTTTGGATTTTACTTTCCATATCGGTTTTGAAGGTTTTTCGAGTATTTTCCCTAGGTGTTTAAACAGGTCCACTAAGTACTTGGAGAATTCTAGCTTTGCACCTGATCAACGTATGGCCAGATTCTGCAAGAACGAGGATAAACCTGTTAAGACATCGAGTTATAAAAGTATTTTGATAAAGTGTTATATAATGGATATTTTGATCATTTCTTTCTTTCTAAATAATTTAAAATGTTTAAAATATTGTTTATTTATATACTACATGGTTTAATAGTAAATTATTAGTGTTATAAATATTTTAGAAGTTATTAATTAAATAAAACATATTTAAAGTAAATGATTATTGATTTATTAATAATGTTTGAAAGTATCTTGAGATAAAATTTAATAAATTTATGAATTATGGATTTAATAAATGGCTTTAACCAAGTTATTGAATATTAATTAATTTAAATTTAAATGTATATATTTTTAAATTAATTGTTTATCTTGTCATTCAATCTATTTTTCATTCTGGTTGTTTCTATTCTCCTACCTTCTTCCTTTTCGGGGACGAAAAGTTTTGAGTGGGGGAGAGTGTAGTGACCCGTAAATTTTAGTAGTTGTGTTTATTTCATTAATTGAAATTATGTGAAATTTTAAATAATAATATTTGGAAATAAAATTTTAATATTTGGAATACGTCTTTTTAAAAATAGCAACTGGTAAATTTTCATCAGATAATATGAAAGTTGATTTTCTTGTGTAATTTTATTTCAATTTAAATCAGTCAACATTTGATGATAATAAAATAATTTCCAAACCTGAATATTTTCATATAATAAATTTGTAAATCATCATCTGAGTGAGACGTCATCTTTCGTTTCGTTATATTTTGACTGATATTGCTCCATTTATCTTATTTTTGGAAGATTTGCAGCATTTTGCGGTACCTATATCGACTTTTGATAAGATGATCATACCACTAATATTTGTATATCGTTTTAATCGTTTCATCATGCTGATCTCGACGGTATATTTAATTTTGTATTTTGAAGTCCTATACGCGGCGAAGCCGCAAAATGGTTAGCCGTATCGGTAATCGTTTGAAACGTTTTGAGCCTTTTTAATTCCTTTTGTCCATTCATTATCCACTCGTCCAATCAAACATCCATTTCCTTTAATTATTCCAGCTGTTTGCATTTATATTTGCTATATTTGGACGCGTGACTTTTGATATTCTACTGTTCACTTTTAAACTGCTGCTAGAAATAATATATATTTTATATTAGTAATAGTACTCCATTTACAACCTCCATTACTCTCTATTCTTCCTTTCCCCTTTCCTTCTTTTAATCGGCCATGTCTGTAAAAAAATAATATATATTCCTACTTTACTCCATCCCTTTAAACTTGAGACAACGTCGGCCTTCCCTCACCCTCCATACATGCTTCACCCATCGTAACTCCACCCATCTACCATCATTTACTAGGCCGACCCAATACGCCCCACCTCCCTGTTGCCTGAACATCCGCTACATCATCCACCCATTGCCGCAACCCTCCACGCGAACCAGACACGCCTGGCCTTCATTGATGACTCAATATACTTTTGCTTGAACACGTGATTGTATATATGCTTTTTTTCCTAAAGATGGTTACTGCCAGGTGACAATGCTTACAAACTTGTAAGTAGAATATACAATTATATATTATAATGTTCTACATTTACATTATATATATAAGAAGTAGTAGATTTTATATCACTATATTATGCTTATTGTTTACAATATAAAGGCATATGTATATATAAAGGTTTGAATTATATACTTGTGTGTGCTTCCTGTCATAAAATGTATAATTGTTTTACAAACTTTTATTATTATAAAGTATATTTGTTTTATTAAACATTGATGTAAACTGCATATGTAAGGTTATATACATAATAGTTCTATGCATTAATCTATATTAATCAGCTGAAGCATATTTTAAAGTTCACACAGTATATTATAAGAGTGTTATAATAAGAAGTTATATATATATATATATATATATATATATATGTATGTATGTATGTATGTATGTATGTATGTATGTATGTATGTATGTATGTATGTATGTATGTATGTGTATGTATGTATGTATGTATGTGTTATATTTTATTTTCTAGAAGGTTTGTTTATATACATATATACTTTAAGATCTATTTAGTTATATAAAAACTTGTTGTATTTACCTTAGTTTTAAGGTGACAGTCATATTTAGCATATCACTTTATATATATGTATATGTTTTGACAGCTATATATGCTAAAGTACATAAATTTTTATACATATTGGTTTACTTTACTTTATTGTCCGTTAGTTATATACACTTACCTTTGGATTTGGTTTATATACTATTATATATATATATATATATATATATATATATATATATAGTTGTATATGCATTGAAATTTGAGTGCTTGTTTTCTTTTTTTTTCTTTTCTCTTTTTTTCACCTTGCGGTTTTCATATTATATATAGTACGATTAAATATGTTCCATTCCATCTTCCTGTTGTATGTTTATATAATAAATATAACCGGTCTGATTTTATAAATATATTTGTATAGTTTATATATATATATATATATATATATTGTTCGGTTTCATGTATAGTTTGGTTTGTTGTGTTTATTAATAGTTATGTCTGTGTTTTATATTTGATTTTATATCTTGATAATCTAATCTAATTTAAAGACACTACAACAAAAATACCATTTAATAGCGTTTAAAAAATGCTATAAAAGGCTTTTATAGCGTTTTTATAAACGCTGTATATCAACATGTTGTAATAAATCAGTGACCTATTATTGCAATAGAAGAAACGCTATCAAAAACATGTATTTTTATAGCATTTTTTACATGCTATAAAAAATCTTATTAATGGCGTTCTTAATATGCTATAAAAGGCTTTTACAACGTTTTTATAAACGTTGTAAATCAACGTATTGTAATAAATCAATGACCTGTTCTTGCAACAGAAGAAACGCTATAAAAAACATGTTTTTTATAGCGTTTTTTACATGCTATAAAAAATCTTATTAATGGCGTTCTTAACAGCGTTTTAAAAATCATTTTTGCAATACGTATATATCCATTATCACATTACAATCGATAAATTTACATAAACACAATGTATCATTTCACACAATCATATATATCACATTAGACGAAAAATAACTAACCGCTCAACATTCACATAGAATGATGCATAACATATCGTAATATTTAATGAACATTACATTAGAAGTATAAATAATACAAATGATAAAAAGATCGTACTACACATGATGATTAAATGTACAAACCAAAGAAGTTGTTACTTCAAAAGAACTTCAAAGCGCTAATATACAACATGTTGCCATTTGTATACACCATAGATGGGTAATTACCTATGAAAAAGAAATTCAACAATTAGCAATTATAACTATACATGCATACATTTACATGATCAAAACAAGATTGGATTTATATCATATATAACAAAATATACTTTATAATAGCATACACATTCAAATTCATAAAAACATACCTTTAACAACTTTAGCTGGCAATCTTCCATGTAGTAAAGGAATGTTTTGTGTACCTATATAACAAAGTAAAAGGAATAATTAGTAAAGATGGGCATCTCATATTGTAATTGAAATTAGACTACGTAAATAGGAGAATTGAAATTAGACTACATAAATAGCTATGTAGTCGATTAAAATTACTTGCGTTATAAGCAACAAATAGTTTAAATTTAATTTTTATGCGATGTTATTATCATGAAGTCGGCAGCATTCACTGTAACGTGCGACTCCTGTTCAACAATACCTAATACTAGCAGTAACAAAAGTGTAGTTGTCCCGCATATGAATACATATACTCCAGGATATTAACATACAAAAGTATGTACATGCATAAGTATATATGTGCAATCAAATACTGAAATGATGGGCAGGCCAAGAAGATTAATATTCTTCTTTTATTATTAAATAAATCCAAAAATTCAATTTATTGAATTAAATTTAATAAAATACCCAGAATAACTTTTTAACTCTAGTTATCCATTATAAAATGTTTATCTTATTTTAATTTTAGACCGGGACGGTACAGCATAGCGTCACGATAGGGCAAAAATACTCATGAAAAATTATGAAGTGCTTCATAAAACAATAGTTGGGTTTCACCAAAATCAATAACATGGCAGCAAGGATTCAGAAATATGTCGAGTCTAGTATCATTTTATTGCAATATACAAAAGGTGTAGTAATTAACTTAATGAGTATTACAGTCACTGGTGTAAATGCAGGAGCATGTTTCCATAGTAAACTTGCACATATAGGCTTATATAACCTGATAGAGCTATGTCTATATGCAGTCAACATAACTTGAGATTCTATAAGTTCATACTCTATTATAACACAGATATTAAATAAAGTTGATTTGATGATAAATCATTTCAAGGCAAATTGCAAAAGTTAATTTAGTGAACAAAAAGTTGTATGTACCTGCAAGCGACATCATTTTGATTCACTTGCTTCTGGAAAGAAAAGGCATCACATAATTAGGCAGGATTTTTAGTGGAAAACATTCTAGCCAAATAAAATATATCGCGATGCAACAAAAAGAATTTTGGAACTAAGATGGTAATAAATTGGTAAAGGAAGAAAAAAAAAACTGAAAAAGAAAGCTCACCTGGCCAAAAAGCATCTGATTCAGCTCACTTAGAGGAGTGCTCTCTACAGCTCATATCTGAGAAACTATGAACAAATGAAAGAAGAAAGTCGGACAGAGTGACCTCCTATCTTTTTTGTGTGCAGAATTTATAGACAAATTGAACAGTACTTTTTTGGAATAGTTATTGGTTTTTCTTATAGTGTTGTCTGAATGCTTTAGTCGGTATAACCCATTTCAATTTCTTGAATGAGAATGGTAATATAGCTTAACTATATAATTTTACATGATTCTGGACGTAATTTATCATATTACTTGTTTGCATGTGGACATTTGCTTGCAGCCTTGTAAGATGGATCCAGTTGTCTCAAATAATGTTTGAGCAGTATATCCTATTATGTTAAATAGGAACAATTTATTGTACAGTTTTTATACTTCAACATAATGATGTATGCAATCATTGATAGTTTTTAAAAATAGCATCTTAGATTAAGAATATATACTAATTCAGACTACTGCACTTGTGTGTTGAATCATGGAATGTGGCTGTTGTGAGAAGGTGGGCAGTGCTTGCAAACCAAAAACTGATTGATGAAGCTAATTGATATTGCAAGTCCAGTGGGTATTGCATTGTGTATGGCAGCTTCTTTAAAGAAGGATGGAGAATCTGGTAATTTAGATGCTAGTTCATTGGTGATTTTTTTTAAAGGGGTTTCCTTAAAAATCAAAATGAGCATCTCTTTGACTAAAACTGCATGTCCATTGTCATGCAAGCTGTATGAATAACATTCTACATAAAAGTAAACAAAAATACCTGGATCTTTCCTTCACCAAATGTTCTGTGACGCACAAGAACTGCATGTCTATGGTCATGTAAAGCTCCAGTTAGAATTTCACTTGCACTCTCACTTCCTTCATTTACCCATATAAGACACATTCAATCGTCGGAATTATGGACATTTTAACAATGAATATTTTAATATGTTATTCACATACAATAAAGTATATGTTCACAGAGAAGCATTATTTAAAAAAGGAGTGAATTGATTTTTTTTTTCTTGTCACTTTAAGAGACATCATGTTAAACAAAAATAGCAGTATCATTAACTTACTTACATGCTTGATGCATACATTGTCAAAAGTTTTTAACTGTAGAGGTGTCATTCAATTAAAAAAGGGAATAAATAAATAAATAGCTTCGCAGTTAATGATTTTCTAATTGGAATCTTGCTGAACATTCACTTCAAATACTTTGGCACTTATGAAGCATTTAGAACAGTTTTGAAAAATGCAAGGTCAGAACACGCATACAGATACAATCAAAATAGGCTTTAGAGGAATAATTAAATTGGAGCAAATAATAAATCTTGCCAAATACTAACACAATAAGCTAATCAACATTAGCTAAAAAATAATACTTAAATAATACTTTATAATTTATTAAAATTCCAGAATGCTCTAAATAATTACTCATCAAACTTTCTATCTAAACTCCTTGACATATGAAAGTTGTGCTCTTTCAAAGGTTAAAAACTAGCATTCAAACACACTATATACTATTATACTACCGAAACGGTTAAACGGTGAAATTAATTTATAATGATTAAAACATTTATCTAAAAGATTAATTGATAATATTATCAACATGATGGTGCAATCGTCATAGTTCACAAAGGAATGCACAATTTCTATCTTTTTGGTCTTATATTGGGCAATAAAAGAAGAATTACCTCATATTCCAGAATCAGTGATGCCCAAAAAATCGTTCTTCCTTTAATTCCTTGATCAACCATCCAGCTCGGCATGTATTCTAATTAATGTATTTATTTCTACAGGCTTCCATTCCAAGCTAATTGAGTGCATGCCAACCCTTTAGGTATATAGAGAATGATGCTCCTGTTGCTTTAAGTGTTTCCGATCTCTCCAATATTAGACTGTTTAATCCTTTTCTGCAGATATTCATAATGATGTTATTAAATTGAATTTAGAGCCCTTGTTTCTTTAAACAAAACACGACGTCATCTGAAAAAAATATTCAGTGATATCGCTGACATTATCAGTAAAGAAAAGAATTATTGTTAAAGGAGAAACCATCTTAGATAGAATTTGCATTAGAGGAAGAACAACATGAAAAGAAAATTTTATCAGAGCTTAACAAGAGATTAAATTTAACTTAATGGCGGGCATAGTGAAAAGCAAATTTTATCAAAATGAAATTTAACTTAAGAACTACTTCTAGGAGGATACACTATCTAGTGGCTCAAAGGAGGTAAGAACTAAAGTTCAGCATGTATCTATATTAAAGCATACAGTACTGTTGGTTTATCTTAAGACATAAGCAACCTTGTGCTTGAAATTTGAATAAATGAATTCTTAATCAATAAGTTATTACACAATATTGCTTCCTTGCTTGTTACAATACAATAAACTATGAACCCCACTTATCCACGACATACCAAGATCCAAAATTGAATGCTTAAACATTCTACATTTCATAAAGAATATGTATAACTTATTTCCCAAAAATCTTACCAACTTTAAGATAATCACATTCAAAATTCTTAAAATTAAAGTTGATATATAATTTTCCTGAACATAATGTTGGACTAAACACTTGAATATTTATAAATAACACTTTTGGGATTCAGAAACCGTAAAAAAGAAAGTTTCACCTGCAAGAGCGGATGCATCAAGGGGAGTCCAGCATATGTGCAGAGTGCAAACTATATGTCTATACCAGATTCATACCATTTATTGCCAAATAATAACGCAGGTGCTCAGTACTTTTGATAAAATCTAACAAAATAGAAAATAAGAGCAAGCATTAACTGCAGATTTCGTATGAAAAAACTGTGCATAAAAAGAAATCAAACTTCAAACAAGCACTCAAGGAAATTATGGCACAAAGCGCTAACTAGTACTAATATTGTGTAATTATATTACTTTAAATCTACATGATTGAATTGGCTGTCCAATGCTATTATTGGTGGAGACAACCTTGTTGTTCCATTTCCATCTATAAGACCTAAAACACAACTTCAATCACTTACTCCAAGAAATCAATCTGCAGTAGGGCGAAAATATGCTACTAGACAGTGGCATAGTGGTATTTATTGGCTGCTTAAATGTGTGTTTCTCCTTTTCATATGTGAATATAAACTAGTAAGGACTAATATATTTTATAAAAAATTACTTGAAAAATACAAACTACATTTTGCAAACAAGCAATGGTTGTTATGAATTATTCTTATCATGGAAACTAATTCTCCTGGCAAGTCTTGACAAAGCAACCAAATCATGCATCATGCATAAACACGCCATCATGTTTTGCAATTGAAAATCAATTTTCTTGTAGTGTATGGATGTGATAAATACTATAATATCAAATTCATATTGGGTCTTTGAAGGCTTAAAGTGCATAAACCTGTTCGGTAGAGTTTTTTTTTTCCTGTTGATAAAATATTAAGATTTAATTTACTGAGGTCTCTATATTGGATAGTATAGGGAGACAGTAAGACATCAAATTATTTGATATGTCTCCATTTCTGATGGTATATGGAGACTTTAAGAATTCAAATTATTTGATAATTATTTTATCACATTTTATCTGAAATTTTGCAGGCCTAGAGAGAACTTATGAAATCACATTATTCAGTTGTAATTTCATTACTCCATATCTGATATTTTACAGACCTAACGAATGGAGATATCAGGACAACAGAGCTGAACTAATTTGCAGGTATGTTTTAAGAATTAACGTTTGATAATATTTCATTTCACTGAATAATCAGATAAAAGATTTGATTTCTCTAATCAAAAGCCAATTGAAGGAATTACGTAAATTTTATAAAGTATTTTGAAGATAAGTAAAACAATTCTTTAAGTTTTCTATATCATAAAACAGTAAAGAAGCACTATTGTTACTGTAAATAAAAACAGTTAAACTATTCAAACATTCAACAATTAAACTTCTCACTCTAAAGAAACACAGCCTAATCATTTAAGAGGATAAATAAATAAACATACAAAAATAGAGAATCTAATGTTCCTCTTCTCAACGCTTCTATTTTCTTTTGTTTCTTAGAACTTTTTTCTATTGAATTTTAGAACCCTTACGATAAAAATACCATTATCCACGAGATGTTGATATATGTATAAACTGGTATTTTAGTCTCCATCAAGTTGTTTGCTAAAAATTGCAACACTGTCTGCCATAATAAATAACAATACAACAGAAAAGAGAAGGACAAAGAGAGCAGCAAGAATTTCAATGAACCATACCTGTTTCGAACAAGCATCCCGAAGGCGTGCAAGATGAAGGGATTCCTCCCTTGTGTTCGCATACATACTAGCTATCCTCCAAAGAAGTTCAGATGCGATAATTGGAGGTCAAATTAGAAAAGAAATAAGGAAACTAGGGATTTTCAAGTGAAGATTATAAAGAGAAGCTTTTTGGCATTAAACGTTAGAGTAAGAGAAATGAACGCCGAATTTAGGCTTTCAGGGTAGGAATTTCAAAGGGATTAGCTGATTTTGGGAGAAGAAAGTTAGGGTTTGGAGGTGGAGATGATGAAAAGGAGTTTCGTGCTAAACGCTGGAATAGGATATGTAAGCGGGAGAAAAAAATTACTGCCATTCCTTTTATCTTTTTTGTTTTAGGCCCGTAGGTTATTCAATAGCGTGATAACGTGCAATTTTTAGTTGTGAGTAACTTAAAAATAATCAAATATAGCAAGTTGCATTACAGTCCAATCCTCCTATACTATCTTTATTGAGTTTTCTTATAGTGAGATATATATAATAGTTTATAGACTTTACTTTCTAGTTTGCTGTTTAAGTTCGTATATAATGTTGTTATATATATATATATGTTGTTTATAAGTATTATTTTTGCTAGTATATATATGTATTTCGCATAAGTTACTGTATTATGTAATATACAATGTTTTAAAGTGGTGTGCACAGGTATATATATTTATAACATTCTAATATACATTCTGTATATATGTGTAATTTAATATAAAATGTTTTTCATATATATATATACATATATATATATATATATATAATTTGTGTTTAAACAAAAGATGATGGGGTATGTTCGAGGATATATGTCTACACATGTATGCGTGTACCCACTTGCTGCTGCCTCGTTTTCATGTATAAGTATATATAAATAAGTCATGCAATTATTTTGATATATATATATATATATATATATATATATATATATATGACAGTTTGGAAGGAATGATATATAATATAAGTAGTTTATTTGGTTTACATATATTGTTTTTGTTGTATAAACTTTTATTTATTCTGTCATGCATATAAATTTATAAACTTTTATTTGCTGGGTTATTGTATAAGTTATATAGTTATATATATATCAGATTATATTACTATATAATATTAGTTGTATATGACATGTTATTCATTCTATAACTTTTTAAGTATTTTATAATATGTCATACAAACTATTGTGGGAAATTTATGGTTATAGTCAGTTTACATATACCAGTTTATATTTGTTAGATATATTGCTGATTTCAAAAGTATGTATATATATATATATATATATTTATATATATTATTTAAAATTTTAATTTGTAGACATGGTTGTTTATTTTATGTGTTTTCATTTAAAACAATGGATTTTTGAAATATATATATATATATATATATATATTTAATTTAATATATGCTTAAATTTAGAATATGATTATATATATATATAGTTATATAAAAGTACAATCATACCAATTATCTTCATCGATCCTATTCTGATTTGAATTGGTCTCTTCCTCTTTATTAGCTTTGTTTTTCGAATCGTATTCATATCCTTAACAAATCTATCTAGCCTTGAAAGGTGAGCAATCACTCACGATTAACGTTCTTATATTTATTAAATTTGATTTCAACTGAAATGGCAATTGAAATATACTGCTAAATTGAACTGCTAATCATTTAAATTGTCATATATGATATGCATTTATATGTAATTGTTCACCGGTGGGATATGACACCATATCCTGTTGTTTATATTATATTGTTATTGATGATATATGCTTGTTACTGATTTTTATATTATTATCATATATGTTATCACACTGCAAGTTCCCTGCTATTATAGAATTCCCTATGGGTTGAAATGATACATACTCGAACGATATGTAGAATAGGAGAAAATCATTATGGGTTGAAATGAAAACCCAAGCGATTTTCATTGAATTGAATTTGGGATTGCGGGTTGAAATGATATATACCCATATATTTAAATTGCGGATTGAAATGATAAATATACCTATCACTTGACCATAGGGTAGAAAATTATATGTTGACAATATTGGTCTATATATAAATATTTTCAAAATGATTTCTATGGTTTTGGGAAGAAATATATGTTTTAATAAATATTGATTTCAAGATATATGTAAATGTATTTTTATAAAGTTTAAAATTTTAAATTTTAAATTTATATGTTTTGAAAATCGTATAGTTTTAAGTTAATTTTTGAAATTGTAAATTTTAAAAATTTATTTGTAATATATAAATAGATTTAATATACTAATTATTTTAATATAAATTACTTTAATTTATAAACTATTTTATTTTATATGTTATCTAAACTGTTTAAGTAGTAGAAGTTATGATTTCAAGGTTATGATTTTCCAAAGAATCATGATGTCAAAGTGTTTTGGTTTCGAAAATCTTGTAACTTTGAAAATGCTATAATTTGGAAATAGATATATTTGACATAGAAATGATATTTTCGCTTTAAAGTATAAATTATTTTGAAATGACCACAATGCTATAGTGACGTTTGGTGCCATGGATTCTTAGAGGATGGTTATCCTAAACATCCTTTGAGTTACTTATATTTCAGTTGATATTTCACTTGAGTTGGATTTATTGGTATAAGAATGTTAATCCTGACTCGAGTGTTTTGTGTTTTGTATGCTCGGTTCAGCCTGGGTGATACAGAATTTGAGACTCACCTTTGGAGTTTGGAGCTTCGCTTGGAGATCTGGCTATCGATTCAGCTTTCAGCTTTTCCAGTTGATTTGTTTAGAGATGTCATCTGTTTGTATTCGCGACTTCATCATATTTGAGATATTCTGTTGTATTTTATTTATAACTCTGATGTTTGTATAATAGCTTCATGAACTACTATTTATCTATTCCGCTACATTATTACTATATTACTCTGTATCTATGACTCTGTGATTGATTTATTTACTGTATATGTTGAGTTTTGCCAAATATAAATTAACAATATGATATTTTAGGCAATTCAAGTCCGACGTTTGTGGATGCGAATGGTTGAAAATACCAGTTCATTATAATATGTCACATAAATCAAAGAGTACACAACTGTTGGTTGCCTCCATGTGAAGGGCAAACTTACATCATGTAACTCTATTAACCTCGCATTCCTATGACTTAGCCATGCATCAATTACTCTCTCCATATACACATACAAACACATACGTATATACTCATCTCGCCATTTCATAAATAAGTCCTTACAAGAAATACTACTTACTACGCCTTAAAATAATAATTAGGCTGCATAAGAGTTCCCTCTTATTTTCGCCTACCAATCAATTACCTTCTTAATGGGGGAAAATGAAAATAACTGCCTAAGTAACAATGCCATATATGCAATAATTCTACGTTAATTACGCAAATAGAGATAAATAAATAAATATACACTCCTAATAAGTTCTAAATGCACAGATTTGATGCCCTATGTAACAACCCGCATATTTGTCGATTTTATATTTAAATATTTTATTTAAATATTTTATCGTTAGTCGGATTTTAGTCCAAAAAGCTACTTTTTGCATATGGTCGAATTAGGACTCAGGATCACTCCCATTGAGTTCAAAATGACGTTTCGACCTTTTTGAGTATAAGCTTCGATATGTTTGGAGAAAGTTGATTTTTGCTACTTTTTGCTTTGAGCTTTGGTTTGGGCTTAGCCAATTAACCACTTACTAACTCAGTCCCAATCCCCCTCTCCTCATTCATTACTTCATTTCTAATTCCTAACTCTTCAAGCTTTAGCAACAATGGTGGAAGAGAATGGGAAATAGAAATTCCTATGCCCTAGCTTGCTTTACAAATCCAACTTCTTGCTCCAAATTCAAGAGAACCCATTGGTAAGCTTCCTCCTCATCTTCTCCAACTCATTCTCTCTTTGATTTCAGAAATTTCCTAAACCTAATTTAGGAAATGTTTCTCTTTTAAGCTTAGATTCAAGCTTCTAGAGTTGGATTTGAAGAGTGGTTGATTCCACTTTGCTTTCAAGCTTCATCTTCATGAATTTTAGTGCAAAGGTGAGATTTTTATCTCACATCTATGACTATAATTATCTTTGGTTGTTGGGTATGAATTCCTAACACTTCTTCATGTGCATTTGCTCTTGATTTGGATTGGTTTTGTGAATATTCCAATTTTTGAGTTTTTAAGTCAAATTTGTGTGAAATCCTTTTATGGATGTTTGATCATGCTTTTGGTGATGCATCGAGGAGCATATAGTGCCGGGTTGCCGATTGGCATAAACCCTTAGAGCCAATGTTCGTCCGGTTGCATTTTGGAAGAGTTTGCTCTTCATTTGAATAAGGCTGAAAAACAGCCCAGGCATGATTCAGTCGACTGAAAACTCTGTTCAGTCGACTGAACCTGAAACCCGAGAGTTTCCAGGCATGATTCAGTCGACTGAAAAACTCTGCACAGTCGACTGAAACTGGAAACAGAAAGTTTCCTGAACCTGGAAAATTTCCAGGCACAGGGTCAGTCGACTGAAAACTCTGTTCAGTCGACTGAACCTGCTATTTGAGTCTAATTTGCCTTTTTGGATTGAATTTCCAATTTAAATCGATTCGTGATGATCCTATTTATTGTCATCATTTATTATCATCTTTGATGACTTATTTTCTTTGGGAATTTTAGATATATCCACTTCGGTGGATCCTTTATCGATTTCATTGGATTTTTATTCACATCTTCGAATGTGATCTTTGTGATTGATTGTTTCTACAATCCCCCTTGTCCTTTGTCACTTTAAAAATATAAAGGTTTTCTATACTAGTAGTAATTATCAAAACTCTTTCCTCAAACGATTTCAATACTATTTTAATACCAAATTCGTTTACAAAACCGTTTTCCAATCTATTAGTATGTATGAACCTTTACCTCACTCGTATGAGAAATCTAATTAAACGACTTAGTAAAACGAGTGGTATGAAACGCTTGCGTTTACTTCGTCGGTTAATTCTTGGACTTGTTCGATTGAATCTCTTGTGACAATTTTCTAGTGGAGATCTACAATTTGTTCGTAAATATTTAAGTTAAGCTAGTGGTTATGGGACATAATGCAAAGCTCATATATTTACTAGCTTACTGTAGTCGACACTTCTCGTTGATCATGACGATCATCTTTAAGGTTTAGACTAGCAATGTGCGATGTCTCTTTGTCTGCGAGGTTAGGCTAGACACCACTTGTGCGATTCCATTCGCACATACCTTTTCGGTTAGCCTAGACACCACTTGTGTGATTCCATTCACACATACTTTTTGTGATTTGGTTAGGCTAGACACCACTTGTGCGATTCCATTCGCACCTACCTTTTCGGTTAGCCTAGACACCACTTGTGTGATTCCATTCACACATACTTTTTGTGATTTGGTTAGGCTAGACACCACTTGTGCGATTCCATTCGCACATACCTTTTCGGTTAGCCTAGACACTACTTGTGCGATTCCATTCACACATACTTTTTGTGATTTGGTTAGCGTAGACACCACTTGTGCGATTCCATTCGCACAAACCTTTTCGGTTAGCCTAGACACCACTTGTGTGATTCCATTCACACATACTTTTTGTGATTTGGTTAGGCTAGACACCACTTGTGCGATTCCATTCGTACATACCTTTTCGGTTAGCCTAGACACCACTTGTGTGATTCCATTCACACATACTTTTTGTGATTTGGTTAGGCTAGACACCACTTGTGCGATTCCATTCGCACATACCTTTTCGGTTAGCCTTGACACCACTTGTGTGATTCCATTCACACATACTTTTTGTGGTTTGGTTAGGCTAGACACCACTTGTGCGATTCCATTCGCACATACCTTTTCTGTTAGCCTAGACACCACTTGTGTGATTCCACTCACACATACCTTTTTGTGATTTCTGGATTTCATGTGTTGATTTTCTGGAATTTATGTTTCACCAACTTTTACGATGGGCATTGATATATATGTCAATTATTGTGGCTTGGTGAATGAAATTAGGAGTATGACATTCCTTTTTATCTTGAGTAGATTATTGTGATATTGATTAATCTCTTGTTGATTTTCAATTACTTATTTATCACAGCTTGGCATTGTGATTATTATATGTTTGTGTCATATCTCTTATTATTTATCACTTCATCTGATATTTATAGCTAGACTGATCCGTTTATTATTTTCTTCTTAAATAATACTCGGGTCAGACTGAGATATTACAGGTTCTTACTCATGGCTTCCTACCTGGAACCATCTTCTGACTTTTGGCTAACTACTCTAGTTTAGTAGTTTTTGTTGTATACATTTGAGATACAGACTCCTTGATGTATACTTATTCTTTTGTCTAGCACTTGTATCTATTTCTTTGTATTATTGTGGATCCTTTTGACCACTACTCTGATGTACACTTTCATGTGTAATATTCATATCTATTTCCGCCTTTGTGATATGAATTGTTTGTGACTGATTTATGTTATGTTTATTTCTATATTTGTTTCCGAAGACCTTTATAGCCACTGTGTAGTAGCTTTGAGTTTGTGTCGGTATGTCGGATTTCCTCTCGAAAGAAATGCATGTTATACTATCTGACATATCGATGCTCGCACAAAGCAATTATACAAATGGTCGCTCCTCAACAGCCTTATTCTCCGTGCTAGTCGACAGCACTACTCCGTAGTGTTCTTGGCTAGCGTGGGTATAGAGGTGGGGCGTCACACCCTAAACTAGCGTTCAATGTCAATTACCTAATCAAGTATTATTACAAGTCATTTTTCTTCAAATTCCCAAGATTCCAACATATCAAAATAAGGGATTTCAATATCCAAGCAACGAATAATTATTCATAACCAAAACTTTAATAACAGACTTGTAAATGAATTAGAAACCTAACTTATTACATTGATAAAATGGAATATACTAAACAATAGGGATTGCAGTCATTATTCCACATTCCATTCGACGCGTCTTTTACGAAGAAATTGAAAAAAAAAAAGAAATTTTGGTGGAATAAGTGGTGTAGATTACAAATAAAATTCATAACCTAAATTCTTATTTTATTAGTGAATCAAAAATTTGAATCCCAGAGGGAGAAAAGTAGAATAGAATATGAAATCACTAAAAATTGCATAACAAAACAAATCCTATCAAATTATTGTGAATAATCGAGAATCTTCAAATAGAAAAAAGAAAAAGGAATTTTGGGGGATTTTATCTACCACATTTTGGAAATCCTAAAATCTCTGAGGCAAATTCAAATCCAAAAAGAAAGACACTAAACAATTAATGAAAAAGAAATACTAAGGTTTCCACTTACAGATTAGCCTTAGCTTCACTTAAATGAATTTATATCCTTCCAATCTCTTCCATAATCTCTCTCTTTTTGTATACATACACACACAATAAGGAATAAGTATATACATATATTCATTAGATTCATAATAACTGGAGAATAATAGGATAAGAATAGATTGGAGGAAGAAGAAAAAAATAAGTATTAAGTTGAATTCTTACCTACATTCTCTATGGAGTTTTTGAATCTTATTAGAGAGATAGCAATGATAGAATTTCACTATATTCCTTAATATATTTTGAATAAAAAGGGGAGAGAGTAGGATTCTATTTATAAGAGTTGAAACACATAAGGATCGAATGATCGAAGCAGGTGAGGAACGAATAAATATGGAGCGTAAAAATAATAACACACCCCTTCAAACCTTAGCCACCACTGCCAAAAATTGGCTTGGATCGTTCGGCGATCCCTCTTCTATGGATCAACCGCTAAGGGTCGACCGATCATATTTAAATTGTCGATCGATTGATTATTTTAGGTAACAATCGATTCCGTTGCTTTATTAATTAATTTCTTTTCCCTAATCAACTTTAACGTTAAATGTTAATTAATGTTTAGTTAGCCTTGAAGCTATTTTTAAATTCAAATCCTAAATTCAAATCCATATTTAAATTTGAATTCAAGCTAAATTAATTTAAATCTGAAAACTTCAAACGCTCATAACTTTTTAGTTTGAGCTTCTTTATCGGCATATTATATATGTAAACAGATCGGAATTTTTCCACGAACGTTATAGAATAACTTTCATGTTCAAATTCCTAAGTTTATAAAATTTTCATATTCTATCTTATATCTAATTCAATTTAATCAATTTATTTATGGTTCATTTTATGAGGTATTACAAACAACCTCGACTTTTTGAAAATGAAAAACTACTAAATCATGTTTATAAATCAAAGATTGATTTATGTAGTTTAAGACAAGCACCTAGAGCATGGTATGATGGACTAAAATATTATTTATGATAATCCAATTTTGAAATAGGAAAGGTAGATAATACTCCTTTAATTAAAAGAAATAATAACGATATAAAAATTATTCAAATGTATGTAGATGATATTATCTTTGGATCAGCAAATGAATAGTTAAATAAATAATTTTCAGATATAATTACTAAGGAATTTTAAACGAGTCATATGGGAATCGAATCTTTATAAATAAATGAAAATTCCAAAGACCTTGTTAAAAAATTTGGCATGGCAAATACTAGTGGAAAGCCAATTCCTGTAGCAACTAATGGGAAACTAAATAAAGAAGAAAACTCAAAAGATGTAGATCATAAACTATATAGAGGTATAATAGGATCATTACTTTATATTACTGCTAGTAGACTTGATATAATACATAGTGTTTGTCTCTGTGTAGGATATCAATCTCAACCCTAGGAAACTCATCTATAATCCTTAAAACGAAAATTAAGACACGTAAATAACATACTAGACTATGGACTTTTCTACCCTAAAGAAGATTCTTTTGATTTAATTCACATAGTGATCCTGACTGTGCTAGATGCAAATTGGACCGAAAATGTACAAGTGGATCTTGTCGCTTTTTATGACACTCTCTGGTTTTCTGGTTTAGTAAAAAGAAATTTTTATATATTTTTGCACAATAGAAGAAGAATATATTTCAGCCGCACTAGTCTATTCATAAGTAATTTACATGCAACAAACTTTAAATGACTTCTGTTTAAATTTCACTAAATCATCAATACGATAATACTGTGCAATAAATCTATGTAAAAATCCAAAACATCATGCTAGAACCAAACATATAGATGTAAGACATTATTTTCTGGGAGATAATGTAAACAAAGAAGTAATTTCACTCGAATTTATAAATACTAAAAGTCAAATATCCGATATTTTAACAAAACCATTACCTCAAGCATATTTTATTAAGCTTAAAAGAGAATTAGGAATATGTTCATTCTTTAAGATATGGATATAATATAAAAATTAAAGAATTAAAAGAAAAATAAAATTGTCAAAATTATACTACATATGTCGACATACCCATTTCCTATATGTCGATCTATACTGGAAAATTCTGAAAATAGATTTCCCTCCAAAATACAAATTTTAAAACCACTGATATAACCACCAAATTTTGAAATTAAATCTAGTTTTCTATCTTTTTCTCTATTTTCTGAAATAAAATAAACCACCGCCTGCTCGAATTCCAAACGCTCAAGGGAAGTTAATCCACCCGTTTTTTTTTCAACACCCATGCAAGGACCTCTCTAGAACATTACAATGGCCAAAGTAACAAAAATAGAGGATATGAAGCATGTATTGCATATTCTTACTAAAATAGAAGTGGTTCAACTTCGTCTCTTAGAGGAACAAGAGAAACAAGGACGAATTCTGCGAAATCTTCAGAAATACATATTGGATAATCCAACAAATCAAATAGTAATCAAAGAAGATACTCCTAATCAAGAAATTTGAAATTTTATGAATGAACAAGAGGAAGAAGAAAAGGTGGATGAAGAGGAAGATGAGGGAAATAATGCATATGACAATGAAGTTAAATGCATCAGAGAAGTTTGCTTCAATCGAGATGGAAATCTCATCGAACAAAGAGAAACTTTTACCTTCACTGCCCTTTCTGCCCCGTCCATAAGTCCCCCATAATTAGGATAAAACCATGTATATAGTGATAATTCATAATAAGTTTGGTTTTCAAGATTTAATTTGGTTTTATGTGCTTTTTAAGTTTTTAGGATTTTGGTGTTATAGTTTGGTTTTGTATGTTTATTAGATTTGATGTTTAATCAGTTTGGATTGTTAGTTTGACTTGAACATAAATGAATTTATGTATAGATTGAACTATATAAATAAAAATCCTCTCTATTTCATGCATTTTTCATCATATAATCATATATCATCATGTCTAGTATAGTTTATCATGCAATCATTTTTACTTAGATTATTGATTTTGAATTAAATATACCATAATATATCATTATGTCCTTTATTTAGAGGTAGTGATTTTTTGTTTTGTATAATTTTTTTGTTGAAAAATGGGAGAAAAACATAAAATATACATATGCCCATATTAAGGGGGAGTTATTGTAACGACCCATTATTTTCCACCATTCAAATCGACAATAATCCATACATGGCGGACTTGAATAGTACAAAATAACATATTGTAATAAAAATTCGGAGCAAATAGAATCAAATCATAGAATCACAGACACAGAACATCAGATATCTCGCAATGGAAAATAAAATACAAAAGTAGTTCATGAAGCGCCTTAGACAAAGTCTCAAAACCAAATACATACTTTCAGTCCGCAAACAGATACAACATAAAATCCCAAATACAAAGAAGTCCACATATACAAAGATGACAACAGAACAACGGAACTGAAATATAGATAACTAGATAAGCAGACAATCTCCAGTGATTCCAGGCCTCCAGAGAGTGGAAATCCAAATCTGTGAATAACTCAAGCTAACCCGATCGTAATAAAACACAAACACTCGAGTCAGGACATACATACTCATCCAATGTAAACCAACTCAAGTGAACTGTAGTAAATGTACAAGTAACTTAGAAGATGCTTGGGACCGCCTATCCTCTAAGGATCCGTTAAACTATTTACTATATAGTAATATTGCGCTATTATAATAGTGTCTATAAGTAAAATAAACATACTTTAAAATATCATCACGGGGTTACCCATATAGCCCCAGACACGTAATAGTCCCAGTAGACCATCTAATATCTGCATATCTCCATATCGGGAGACTACGAGAAGGTATGCATGGGCTACGGGAGAAAACCAAACTCGCAGTAAAGGCTCGATATGGTAGGTGATACGGCACAACGAGGCAATGCCAGGGTAGATATACCAATTACGCACACGGGCTGGTGGTAACGCAACAGCCGTATTCGCCCGCCTCGGAACACATTTCCAAATCGGAGGGTGGCCACCAAACAATCACAAAGTAATAGAATGGTATCAAAGAAATGCGTCAGACCAGAGAAGCTATCCCTTTTGGCCCGAGATCGCTCATGTTTTAGCCACCTTAAGCCAACTCACGGGAGTTGGGTCCACGTAACATACCACAAGAACGTCGCCACCATCCTACTTCATTCTGGAATCTCCACCGTGTACACAGTTGTCAAACTGGTTTTCGGTATCGATCGGAGAGCATGTCCATATCCGATCCCGGTCTCTTTGCCAACCAATCGTTATTATAACCCGTGGTTATAACTTTCAAAACAATATTTTATACTTTAAAATAAATATCAGTTCAAATCCAAATCTTTATCAAAATAAAGATCAAATCATTTCTAAAACATTTCAATATCAAAATATCATATCTTTCAAAACTCTCTTTTCAATCATTATTTGAATTCAAATTCAAATATCCAATTTAAATACCCTTTTAAAATACGAAGATAACATTCATTTATTTCAATTCAAATCATCTTTTAAAATGATTCCTTTTCCAATTAAATTTATTCATTTAAATCATTTTAAAGTGAAGTTATTATTCTTTCAAGTCAAGTATTCAAATTTCAAAGTTTCAAGTCATTCTGAGCTCATTTACTAAGTCAAAACAATAATTATTAAAACTTCAGCCTTTCGCAGCATTTAGAAAAAGCTGTTATAAGTTATACTTGAAAACATTTTAATTCAGCAAAGACATCACTTTAAAACTGCTGTTAAAATTCAGTTTTGGTTAAATTTTAGTTCATAACAGCAAAGACAGCATTTCCATAATTCTGTAATAGCTCAGGTTTCAAAACAAGGGTTTTTATTCATTTCTACAAAGACAGTAGACCACTACAGCAATTACAGAACTGCTGTAATAGGCTTGATTAAGTTTTTAGCCTATTAGTTAAACTACAGCATTTTAGAAATGTTGTAATAGCTTTTTATTAGCCTTTTAGTCCATTTTCGGAAACTATAGCACTTCTGAATGCAATTAAAAGTGATTTCCAGATTTTAATGTATTTCCAGCAATTAATAAACTTCATTTTAAACCTTTTAAAAATTGGCAAAATCATAATTTAACATTTAAAAATGTTCATTAACATATCATTTAACATATTATTTTTATACATTAAATTTCTTATAATTAAATCCAATTTCGACAAATTACTTAATAAATTCAAGTGTGAAAGTTTCCAATTCTTCACATTTTTAAATAAAAAACTTAACACTTAAATTTTCTCCATTTTTTCTCAATTGAAATTTAATTTCCATTTTTATTTATAATACTAAATTTTTATTTAACAAATTTCAAATTTCCACTTAAGTTATATTTTCAAAATTCAATGTAACTATTCATTTTTCCAACATTTTTAACTTATAGAAAATTCCAAATTTCTATATTAATATTTAGAAATTCAATTTGAATCA